>JABCKG010000013.1:0-73220 GCA_018851835.1 Hypsizygus ulmarius | reverse complement strand
GCGTCCTGCAAAGCACGGCGCTTTGTCTCATCGCCTCCTTTCCAGAGGACGTGGGCATCTGGACTTGCAACGATGTCGCCCACGACTTGCCTCAGGAATGCCTCCACAAGTGCACACACATCCTCGATGGTGTTGTTTTCGCTCCCGAATGCCAATTCGGCCTCAAGCATCCAAAATTCGGCGAGATGCCGTCCTGTCAATGATGGCTCAGCACGGAAACACGGGGAGAGCGTGTATACGCGGGAGAGCGCGGTGGCGAGGGACTCAAGGTGAAGCTGGTGGGAAACGGTTAGGTAGGCGGGCCGGGAGAAGAACTCCGTTTCGTGGGCGAGAGGTAGGTGGTCGTGCTGATGGGAGGAGTTGGATGAGCTGGAAGTTGATGGGGACGGGAAATGTGAAGACGACGAAGAGGCGTGAGCAGCGGGGTGTTCTGCGCTTATTGGCGCGATTTTGAAGGCCTCCCCCGCGCCCTCGGCATCATTCCCTGTTAACACCGGGGTATGCGTATAGCAGAATCCTTGCTCCTGTATATTTAAACGTTGAGTGTCATGCCTTTGGACAGTAGTAAAATATATAGCCGGAAAAATTGTCTTTTACGTACGTCGAAGAATGTACCGATGTTTCGTTTGAGCGCGCCACGGAGACGAATCATAGCAGCTATGTGGTCAGTGCGTGCACGAAGGTGAGAGTGGTCGCGCAAATACTCGGTCGATAATGCTTGTTTTTGGATTGGGTATGTCTACCGAAGGTTGCACAAAAAGTACACTTGAGAACACAATACAGAATTACACACTGACCTCAGGATCACAGCTCCCTAGAATCTGCACCTTTCCCTTCGTCGGTCCATCAAGCGCCTCAACAGGTTTCCCAAGATCGACACGTAATTCCTTTTCTTGGCCCGCCCCAGGCGACGGCACAAGTATCCCGGTAAGCCTCACAGCAGCTCCGTTCGTTAGTCTTCCAATATCCAACATCAGCCTTGACGCGCGAACACGTCCAACAAGGAAAAGCTACATACCCCTTTGCACCTTCACCATTCCCAACAAATACAGCTTGCAACCCAGTCGCAGAGCTTCCGTCAGTAACCACGGCAAACGCGACGTTTTTCTGTCTGCGTATGGACTTTATCCACCCGGAGACAGTGACTGTTGGTGGTTCAGGAGGTGTTGGTCCTGCGAGGAGTTGTCGTATTGTCTGCGGGAGCTTAAAGGATGCTGCACTTGATGCAAATCGCCGGAAGATCATGTTGTATGTTGAAACCAGAAACTTTTAAGACGTGGTCGGATATGCGGCCCGATGATTGTCTGTATTCAGCTTCGGCATGAAAATGATCGACACGTGGCTGTGATCTCCGTTGAAATGCACCTTGGTCCACGTCCACTGTCGCCTTCGACTGAGCCTCAAATGATGAACATGTCCTGACAGAGTTCGCAGGACAATCTAGACAAACTATGGGTCTAACTCTACTCTCTGACTGGTTTGCCACTGTATCCTTAATCTTTGGTGGATGTTGCAGGTATTTGAATTCCTTTGAAGCACCCAGATTCGACACTAACTCCGTGCTTAACAGTAATGCCATAACTCTGGAACAACTGACGTCCGAATACCCACATGCAGGATCCCTAATTACGTTCTTCCAGTTCCTCGTCATCTCAATCCATGGCCTTCCTAAGTACATAACATGGACTCGTTATGGCCCACGGTTCAAGCCTCGGAAAATACCTCTTACACCCTATCTAATTCAGGTTGTCCTGTTCTATCTTATATCTCTGCTGAACAATGCAGCATTTGCATATCGTATACCGATGGCAGTACATATCATATTCCGCAGTGGCGGCTTGATTATTAGTATGCTTCTTGGTTGGCTTGTTGTCGGAAAGAGGTATGTCATGATCCTTTTTCCATTCGTTTCGTCGTGCTTTCCTTTTATCTTTCTTCCGATTTAAATAAGCTATTTATCACCAACGTTTTCTTTATGACAGATACAATCTAACCCAGGTCATCGCCGTCCTTCTCGTAACACTCGGCGTAATCCTGACGACCCTTTCCGCCTCTCAACCTCAAACCCCAAGATCGTCTTCTATGACCTCCAACACCAGTTCCTCCTACCCATATACATACCTAACAGGAATCGCAATACTCACCATCGCCCTGCTCTTTTCCGGCTTCCTTGGCATCGTCCAAGACCGCACCTATGCAACCTACGGGCGACCCCCGCCTCCGGGTGCTTCCCACATGTCTAGCGGCTCCAGTGTAACCCAAGAGAAGGCCAAAGAAACTAATACAGCTCCAGCATGGCAGGAATCTATGTTCTACCTCCACTTTCTCGCACTTCCCATGTTTATCTTCGTGCGCACCGACCTCGCTACCCAATTCCGCACTATCAGCGGTGGACCACGCGTATCCTTTTCTCTTCCCATTCCCCTTCTCTCCTCCTTCCCCCTAACCAACGTCTCGTCGTCTCTTCTCTCTTTCATTCCTGACTCTAATTCAAATCATAAATCAACCGCACTAGCCACCCTGCACATACCCGCTGCGTACCTCCCTCTCCTCCTGAACGTGATCACACAGCTCCTCTGTGTCGCAGGCGTACACCGCCTGACGACACGTGTCAGTGCACTCAGCGTGACGCTTGTGCTCGTCGTACGCAAGGCAGTGAGTCTCGTATTGAGTGTTGTTGGTGTAGCAGGAAAGAAAAGCGGGACGGATGTGAATGCGGGGATGCTATGGAGCGGAGCGGTGATGGTACTCGTGGGGACGGTTTTGTATTCGATTGGGAGTGGTAGCGGAGAAAAAGAGACGAGGGAGCATGAGGAGAAGGTGAAAGATAAGCTGGAGTGAATTTGTGTTGAGGTGTTTTGCTTTTGTATCTTGTGGTGGATTATTCTATTACAGGACTTTCTGTATGTGTGCTTATCTACCGGACGGGAATTTTATCTATACCCTGGATGTCACACAAAGTTAATTAATGATCATGATCTTCACTTCAGCCTTCGTTCTGATGGCATAGTAGTGAGGAATAAGGTGAGAGGGAAGAGGCGTTGTATGATTACGATTCCGAGTGGGGGCCATCAATGAAATCTGAGTAACTGTCAAGCCTCAAATGCCCCGATCTCCGCAAGAATAATCACGAAGTCATTGGTCTTTGTGACGCGCTTGACCGCCAATGTCAGGTTGCCAAGCTCCAGGGAGGTTCGGTGTGCCCAGCATGAATTTTGTCGGCCAGAGCTCATGGTACGATCAGATGAAATGATCGAGGAACGGGGGCTTTGTGAGCAAGATCTCACTTCACTGGAGGCATATTTCTATGCGCTAATGCTTGAATCAAAGCTGAGGTTCAGTGTGATCTCCTCGAGGCTGTCGTCCCTGGGCCAGCAAATAATGGTGATGCATTTAAGGAAAACGTCCTGCAGTGATTATTTCGAACGTATTTATCGAAAATATTTTTTCTGGATGTCGAAATACTAAACTCTCCACAATCGTCACCATGCATCGCAGTTGGAACAATGAACAAGAGAATCGGCCGATTTATCTCGCTGTTCGTGGTGGTTCGAAGCCAGAAGCCTATCACAGGTTATCTCGAGTCCACTGATCGGGAATGCCCGGTTTCGCGTCGAGACAACTGAGCACAGAGGTAACGTAGTAGAACCTTTATGCACGCAACAGCTCTCAGGAGCTCCTGAGAATCCCGAGACCCCTTGTAATTGTCAAGGAAAATACAGAAAAAGCTGTCTGTCGGCTGAACAGTGACTGATGATATCGTTGGGACTGATGCAGTACTGCGTGATAAGCGGCCTTGAGTTCAAGCGGCACTCAGCAGATAAGCATCATACGCAGGCCTTGAGTTCCAGCGCTCATGGAGACAGGCGACTTTCCAGGGGATAAGGGAATGAATAAAATAATCGCATGCCATGAGGAGGATTGGGCGAAAGCTCGTCCCGCGGTTGAGGACCATCAACAACACGATTACCGCGTCCTCCGGAGACCGATTGGATGGATCAAATTCCGGTGTTTGGACCGCGTTAGTGACAAGAGGAATTGCTGTTTGTGGAACTCACACTATTATTATGATGCCTTCAACTTGGGATCACATTCGTCATCTCCGAAAACTGATCCAAAACGGAACATGTAAGGTCTGTGTGATTCGCCGATTAGACTTGTCAAAAGCTGAATTTTGAAGTATATGGTGATACTGCGAGATTCAGGTGGCGCAGCGTTGGATCACCTCACTATTTTGCGATTCCGAGCACAGATATAACGTAAGTTGGGAAAATGGCCTCCACGGATCCTACTCTGTTCAGCGAAGCTCCGTGCATGTGAGGGGGCTCCTTGGATGGTCGTGGCGGAATGGCTAAAACGGCGTAAGGAAGACTGGTATCGATTGGCCTCAGTAATCGATATCGACGCGGGTTTATTGACACAGGTCAAGTAACACACGTTCGAGTTCCGCATGCGCTTCCTGGGGGTTTCAATTCAAAGGAGTAACGCCGCAGCTGTAGTACTGGTAAAATAGTCCGCAGAATATTCGAGGACGGCGCGAGGTGTCTTTTAGAGGCAGTGGCAAATCATTCCTACCCGAACGTCGCTAGCTTCGCGCCCCATTTGACGCGCAGCGCGATTCGGCTAGCCGGCTTTATACGGTCGTCGTCATCGCCGCGTGGCTGGACCGCCGCCTTTCGAAGGCTGCGCATGTCGATGATGTAGCACCCGTACCACGAGAAAGGCATCATGGAAAGGGAAAGCTATGCTGAGGAGAAGACTGAGGGGTATGACATGCGAACAATCGGTGTGGAAATGGTGAGCTTTTTGAAAGCGGTCGCTTCACGCGTCGTCAGCGTTCGAAATCCACAGCCAGTTCTATATCAGGTCTGGAAAGTTCTCTGGAGTGTAGCTAGTGAACCCCAGAGGGGAAAGGCGTATTTCGAAAAACTGGGAGTTAATCGGCGTCCAAATTTCGATGGTTTGTCGGGAAAAACTTCCTTTTCCTAAACAAATGGCAGTTGCTAGGTTCATATGCTAGTAAAAGGTAGTCCGCTGACATGACCCCCTCACACGCCAGGAGAAAAATTAATGAATGAAGGTTAGGACCACTGTTGGCAGAAGGGGAATATTTTTGGTCGTATGAGTGATTGTTTGTCCAACTGCAGAGCCGGAAGACAAACCGTGAGACCAGCCATACTCTTCCATCGATAACGACATACTCTTCATTCTCCACTCTCATCTCAGGACTTCTGTTCTCCTCCCTGACGGAGTCGCAGCGTTGCCTCCTGGTTCGAACCACCTCGAGAATGGATCGAGGGTTCGGGACAGGCTCGGCGACAGACTCTGCACCCAGTAGGTGTCATCCTTGTGTTTTGCGAGTAATTTTGGGTACGAACCAGAAGTCTGGCATAATCAGTAGTTGGACTGCTGCTCCTGGCCGAGAGGCTACGAGGTGGCGTCCGACATTGATTGGTCCAGATGTAGTTTGAACTCAGTATTTCGCTACGACGAGAGGCCAGTTTTGGTCTGGTTCGGCTCCATCTCATTTCTGTGCGCCTGATGAGAGGCCTGCATACTTATACAGATCACTATACGGCGCACATTACCATGGGAATGGAAGTCTGCCAGACCATGATGGCTCCACTCGTTCGTGGTGGATGCTCGAGATCGCCCGTAACTACTTTTCGCCTCAAGGGCGGACGTAGAAACCTATGTTTGCGCTGGTCATCTTGTACTCGATTCGAGAGGTTCCAGATGCGACCTTGCTAAATTGCTTCGTTTCCTTCGAGGCCATTAGGCCTCGGGCCTCAAAGGCTTCGTTTGCAGGTTTGCAGATTAGGCTGATATTACGAGGCGGAGGCGTGCCCTGGGCTTATCGGAAAGAGCAATTGGGTGGATAAACTGCTCCTGCACTGTCAGCTATCCCTTTTCATATCTTCACCACTGGATCTGATCGTTTTCCACACAGACCAGGACGGACATCCCGTTTCGGCGTTCGTGAGACCTAGCGGCGGCAGAGTCGGGCGGGACTCAGCCCAATGAAGCATCCGTTGGCCACCGTATCTGCAATACCCCATAATCACGGGAGATGGATACCCTATCCTTCATCCTCGGGATAAATATGAGTCACTCGCAGTATTCCGTCTTCAAGTCTCATCCGAAATAAAAGGCGCCGCAGGCTCGACCTCAACTCGATCTCGACTCCATCAAAGAAAAAGATTGTGGAGCGGATCGCATGTCGAGCTCGTGCTGTGTTGGTGGTCACGCGGGAGTCCTTTCCACTGGCCACAACAGCGGACCATCCAAAGGGGTCAACGACCATCGAGTGTAACTCGCGAGGCCTGAGCAAGCTTCGGAATTGTGACTGTGTTCCAAATTCCTTGTCCTATGCCGACCGAAAGAAGCTGATTGGCCTTCACAGAGGATGCGTTGCCACATCGCACAACGTTTACGCTTTGTTGTTGCAGTGTCCACTATTGGGTGTCATCGATGTCTGGCACTGTCAGGTTCGATGATTCATCCCTTGGCTGTGTTTGCGCCCAAAGAGCTGTTACCGTTCCAGCACATATCAAGCATGTGAGCCTGTATGGGTGTCTAGTGAAAGCATGGGGTCTGGAATGTCGATTGACTGGAGGAATTGGGGGATGTACAGTATGGCCACATTGCCGAAAGTTTCTGTTCGAAGAGGTAGATGTATATAGTCACCCAAAAACAAGAGAGAGAGAAAGAGAGACTGTACGGCCAGTGTGAGAGCTTCCAGGGATGCTGTTGATGGTCTGTGCCATTTCACTCTGTTTTCAGGAACCATGATTACAATTTGGCGCGGTCTCAGACCTGAACTCCAACTTTCACGATGAACCGCCTAGCTTTTGAGATAGCCCCAACCACTTTTATAGGTCTGTAAGGGCACAACAGGATGCAAGCTTCACACCAGTTTGCCTTCAAGAAAAGACGGTGGAAATCGTGTACTAGAAGAAGTTATACATCATCGCTGAGCATTCCTCTCAATTCTACGCCGTCCCAAGTTATACATGTCATATGTCTGTAAAACGACACGGCGGCGCATGTCTCCCCCAGCGTCGGCCGGCCGCCCAATCACACAATATCCTGGATACGGAACAAGAGATTGCTTCTCACCGACAACCCAACTCGATCCTCACATGCTCTATCAACCTCACCCGTCCCTGGCGTCAGTCCACGCCTCGGACATTAACACATTCCTCTGCGCCTGGATTTTCCAGGTCAACCATATGCCTTTACTCTATGCTAATTCCCAGGTGGAGGAACATGCTTGCTGGCCTCGAATAAGAGAAACTTCCAGGTCGCTGGATAATGCACAGGAAAACACAAGAAATTCCTCTTCCTTCTCTCTACCTACTTACGGTCCAAGCGCACTTCCCCCACAGACATCTGCCCGATGATCGCACGGATACCTTCATGATTGACAAGGACGGCGCCGATTTCTACCCCGATGTTGGTTCGCATTTGGAAGAACATTGGCTGCCGAGCCCAGACGCCGTGGAGTCATGAGTAAAGCGAAATTGCAGCTCCATTTTTTGCTGAGAGTTGAGGAAGTACCACCTTCCCTTCCGCCGAAATTCTCAGTAAAGACGGGCTGACAACATATTCTAGTGATGTCATCGAATCTAGTCATGCTGACGGCTGTTCTTAAGCCGTGCTGTTATACTTCTGGGAAGCACTGTGGCAGGGGTCGCCCGTCTGGACCGTCTAGAGGAAGTGATAGAGTCTACGAGATGTACGACGTTGTGCTATATATCCTCCTTGATTCATGGCCTATTTTCAATGCCTTCTTTACTCAGAACGTATCATTGGCACGGTATGCATAACAGAAACTTCGACTTGTCAACTTCGTTGTAATTAATAGGATGGGCCCACTCTTAAAGGATCAGTTTGCGATCCAAAATCCTACAGAACTCCTCAGATGCAATGTACGTACTATGCGGGAAATCTGAATCGTCCCCATCCTCCTCTATCTGTGCTATTAAACCCGCCGCACTGCGCATCCTGATGGCCCGCCTGACATCTAATGCTAAGTTGCAAAAAGCAGGTGATGATCCTTCTAATGTTCTACGATCATGCCCATTCCCGAGGTGTATTTCGCCGTCCTTCGGAATGTTACCCCCGACCAAAATGGGAACACAGTTCGCAAAAATATAGGGGATCTGATTATCACGAGAGTAAGCAAAGCTAACGCAGGTTGTCAAAAGGAGAACACATACGTTTCCGTCTCCCTGTTCTAAGGCTTCGATTCCCCAATCCATTTCATCATATGGCATGTGCACAATCACCTAATGTTCAGTACGTTGGACAACTGATTTCAGTTTCGTGATGATTAGTTCCGCCGTCTCTTCTTCTGCAAAGGTGAAGATAGACTTCATAACATCTCCCTCAGGCTGTATTGTTGAGTACTCGAGTACACTTGTCAAAACCTCAGATCGACCAGAATCGCTGTAAAGCTAAACATGTCGATCGTTGCAGATCCCGGAATATTATGAGCAAGACTTGCGGGCCACCATCCCTTTTTTGCCTTGTAGATATGTCACCTGAGATTAAGCAGGGAGTTTCGCCATGACGGAACGCCCAGATTGAACCGAGTCACTGAACAGCGTTTACGCATACCAAGTCCTTCAAAGGATCTCGGCATCTTGAGCAGTTCCTCCGTGGAGAGCCCGATGACCCAATTGACGGAAAGTACGTTGCCTAACGCAGGCTTGCGGCCACTAGGAACGTTGCTATCCATGAAATACAAATAATGAGATGTGTAGTGTGATTTCGAGACAGACTGCCAGACACGTTCATGGGATGATGAGGTTACTGAAGTACTCCCAGGCAATCTTGATAATTACGTCTCGAGACCGCGGAACAACATATGTAGTAGTGACACCTTCGTCGAGAAGGGTATCGTCAAGAGCGACACTAGCCTGTACATACTCCGTGAAGGATTCAATCCATATATCACTTTAGACACAAGCAACATACAGATACCTTTTACTTTCGGATGACACTCGCACAACTTTTCCGAGGACTTATCGAGGATCGAGCCTCCGAGCTTGTGTGGCTCGATAATTAGCGTTGACAGGGCTTTTGGCGTGATGGCGCTGTGCCTTCAGTAGTATCCGGCCAATGCCAATTCTCTGCTTCAGCGAGTATTGTCAATGCACAATGGTATTTTAGTGGAAGGCGGAATTTTTGTATCGGTCGTCATATCAAGGTGCGGCAGAAAGGTCTTGCTCGAATTGAGGAAGCGGTATAACATCTTGGAAGTGAAATCGGCAACTCAGCTATAGAAAGTCAATCGCGCACCATCATACTCATTTCCGAGTTCCTCATTATGGTGTCCGATTGTTATGTATATATCCCAACTACATAATGCCATTGGCAGAATGCACAAATCGCGTCGCGGTAAAAAGTCTCATGCGGACAGAATCTTGACATAAGACGCAGGAAACAGTCCTTTCTGCCCATTGAAAACTCCTGTCCACCTGTGAACCGATGACTCAACACCAAAACAAAGCAAAAAGCGATAGAAACATACCAGTCATCTGAAGTCCTCTCGGTCACCAACACACGTTGGTCAGCCTTGATATTGAGATCTCCAGGTTCCTGTATGTACACGAAGTCAAAGTCAGAAACTAATATCCTGTAATACTGGCAGCAAACATATAATCACCTGCGAATCATAATCATACAAGGCCTCCGCCCATTCTCCCTCGTCTTCCTCTTCTGGCGGGGGCTGGTGGCGCTGTGGTGGCGGCGGCGGCGGCGGCGGCGCAGGGATGTTTGCCGTTGACGACGCCGTGCGAACGGGGGGAGGTGCAAAAGGATTATTCTTCTGGGCGAAAGCGGGGGGTGCAGGCTGTGGCGAAGGATTCGCGCTCTTCGCGCCGGAATTGAACAGTGAGCCAAACATGTTCTTCGTCGAGGATGTGTCGAGGTCTCCGAGTTTCTGTTCATTGAATGACGATAAAAGTCAATAAGAGATCGAAGTAGACGAGAAAGCTTGGATCGTACACGGGAGGAAACAAGTCCAGCATGTCCCGGCGGCTTTTCTGTAACGGGTGGCGGCGATCGTTGCGGCGGAGGTGCTGCACCACTATTCCTCGCAGAGAACGCCAATGAAGCCGCCGCGACTCTCCCAGCAGCGCTGTTCACCTCCGGGTCCGATGCCTAATCGCAAATGTATTGACACGAGCAAGCAACCGACACCACACCAACCAACATGAATGATACAGATTGTCATCAACAAGCGTGATCAGGTACAGTGGGGAAGATGGCTTACAGCAGATGCATACGGACTCGATTTTGGCACCCCGTGTTTCAAACCTGCAGAGAAAAGCCTCGACGTTGCCTCAGGATTCGATGCAAGTGCTCGATGCATGGCGGACGCTGCTGCCGAGCCGCCGCCTGAGCTTGAGCTTGCATCTGGGTATGGAGATCTTCCGCCGACGTTGGCAAAGACGTCAGGGCGGGAGGCGAAGTATCTGTTAAAGCAGTATCATCGTATCAGCCAGTCAGTCAATCATCTAGTATTGAACATCGAAGTCAAGATGTCGGCAGATTGATTGCTGCTGCATTTGCATGCATCATCAAAAGCACTCACTCATCTAACAGAGAGAAGAAAGCGTCCTTTTCGTGGCTTTGTAGATTTGCAAAGACCATGCTCGTCGTTGTATGTCGTATGATTGTAAGGTTTAATGCCAGGTGTGCTCGTGCCAACCGGTCTGACCATCGAGGAATTCCGACACCGCCACACAGCAGTTCCGATCTTGTCTCGATCAGGACACCAGCAATTGAAATTGACAGCCTCGGAGCCTCCTGGCTTTCATGTCTATTTTTCAAAGCATAAACAGATATACGACAGGATACTTAGGGACAAAGGCACGTAATGGTTATCAATAGAACGACGTAGCCATACAATATAGGTACATATCCAATCAAACAAAGATATCGAAGAGGAAATCAGGGATTGTTAGGTCGTGGAAGGGGATCCAGTTGGTCGGTCATAGGAGCCGTGGGGAGATGGATACGAAAGAAGGGATGTAGTCTGTAGAAGGGTACTGCAATTCAAGAAAGCGAAGGGCGATGTGTTTATAACAAGCGAATAATCACCAAGGCGCAGGGGAAGCTCACGCAGCAACAGGAAGTGGTAGCATGGCGTGATGGCTAGAGTGACGAAGCAATTTTAATCACAAAGAAACGAGATCAGGCGAAATGAGACAGCACAGCACCGGTTCAGGCGAAACAACGAAAGTCGATCAAGGACCCCAATTAAACAGGTCAAAATCGCTCGCCATTGTTCCATCCCCCAGCTGTCCTGCCCCAGGACTCGCGTGGTTCAAGCCCTGGTGTTGATTTTGGTTATGCATCTGCTGTTGCGGTGCAGGCGTCCCAGACATGTGCCTCTGCATGCCATGATCCGTGCTAGCTGATTGATGTGGGACACCACCGGGTGACGGGGTAAACGGATACCCTCCCTGCCCTTGTCCTTGCCCTTGCTGCGCCCAACTCTGGCTGTTCGACGGCGAGGGTGCGTTCATGATCTGTCCCGGCCCACCACCGAACGAATGCGATCCCGCGCTCCCAGGGGGCGACATTCCATACAACGACGGCCCTGCCTGCTGCTGCTGCTGCTGGGCCGCCATGTGATGCTGCTGTTGCTGTTGCTGCCACCCCGATCCCGATCCCGATCCACCACCACCACCACCCATTCCCTGCTGCCCAGGCCCGCCATACCCAGCAGACGACGGCGGACTCCGTGCACTCAACGCCCGCTGCGCCTGCGCCTGCATCGTCTGCTGCTGAATCATCCTTTGGTAATCCTCCTGCCCCATGCTCCCTCCCCTTCTTGGTGTATTCGGGCTGGGCACGCCGTCCGACGGCGAGCGCGCGCTGCGTGCGATGCCTGGTATGGCGCCGGTACTGGGGTTGGAGCGGAGCGTGGGGAATCCCCCGTCGGAGGGCATGGGCGAGCCGGGGTGCGTTGGTGACCCAGCCTGGGCCATTCCCATCCGCTGCTGTTCTCGCTGCGCGTAGGCATTCGGGTTGTTCATCATCATCGCGGGATTGATACCCTGTCCTTGTCCCTGTCCCTGTCCCTGTCCCGCCCCCTGAGTCGCGCCTCCACTAAACCGTGACTGCTGCTGCATTAGCATGAGCTGCTGCCGCTGATGCGGCGAGAGGTTGTTCATATTGAAGCCCCCAGGAAGGCCCATGCCCGTGTTCATGCCACCTGGACCACTGGGACCCATACCTCCTCCCATACCACTGCCACCTATTGGGCCGCCCATGCCACCTCCTCCGCTACCGCCTATGCCACCACCCGACACGCCGTCCATGCCGTTGCCACCGCCGAACATGGGCGACTGTGGCGGAACAGGTGAGGCTGGGTTGCCTGAACTGGAACCGAGACCAGCGAACGGGACTGACGACATGCTAGGGCCAGGAGGGTTGTTATGTGTAGCCATTTGCTGTTGCTGATGGTGCATCTGTTGTTGCATAGGGTTTTTACTTGCTATCGCCTGGAGCTGCTGCTGCTGAAGCTGTTGTGTTTGGCCTTGATTTTGGTGCTGTTGATGTTGATGTTCCTGTTGCTGTCTCTGCAGCGAGTTCTAAAATGCGTCAAAAAATGAATGAGCATCGGACAACAAATATACAGGACTGGCACAAGAAGGAAGAAAGAGAACCCTACCTGTGCCATCATCATCTTCTGCATCTGCTGTGGAACAGGCAGGCCCTGGAACCCAGGCACCATCCGCGTCATGTACTGATAGAACGCGTGGCCCGGATTCTGCAGAATCTGGAACATCTGTTGCTGCACGTTCACGTTTATATTCGGGTTCGCTCCTCCTCCACCTCCAGGTCCGCCACCCCCACCCCCACTGCTGAGTCCAGAGGGCCCTGCAGCTGCATTCATACCGCCCATGCTCTGCATACCACTCATCCCACCACCAACGCCCATTCCCTGACCCATACCACCGCCTTGCCTCTGCTGTGCCTGTGCCTGCGCTGCCCGTATCTGGGCTTGCCTTGCTCGTTCCCTGTTCGCAGCAGCCAGCTGCGCCTCCGCCGTGTTTACATTCAGCCCGGGACCAAGCGACGTCAGCTGCGCTTCCGAGAGCCGCGGGGAAGACATTTGTGCTTGTTGAGATGGGTTTTGTGGGATGGAAAGGGGTTGTGGATGTGGCGCAGTTTGATTTTGTGTTGGAGGCATTGATGGAGGTCCGTTGGACATGGGGAGGGAGAACTGCGACGAGCCCGTATGCTGATGCTGCATGGGTGAGCTCACGTTCATGTTCATTGTCGGATTCATATTTCCTGTCGGTATTGAAGGCGGCGGCGGCATCGATGCACCTTTGGTTATGATGCTGTCCCCGGTGTGTCGTCGTTTGGCGGCACCGAGGTCGCTTATTCCCATCCCCTCGTCCCCTCGCTCGCGCTTCAAGTTATTCGCGTGCATGGTGGTCACAGGCGGCATAGGAGGCGCGAAGGTGGGCAAGCGGTGCTGCCGGGCGATTTCCTTACCAAATATTGTGGGTAGTTCAGCGTAAAGCTGGGCGATACGCTTTGCTGTTGCAGGCGCAAATTCGATGGATGGGGGTGGGTCCATCGTTGGCAGCTGCATGTTATTGTGGTTCTAGGATGCGAGTCAGATTATTTCTCTTTCGGTTCTTCAAGCAAATCCTTCATAAAGTGAAAGATGATAGGCTTTCTACTTACTCCAACGCGACTGTGATCGGCGGCCGCGGCAAGCCAGGTGAGGTTTGATTGTAGACGTGAAGAATACCTGTGGAATCAATATTAGTTAGCGTAGCAAATGAGTGGCGCAATAGTGAACGTACTGCGAGAATCGCATTTCGGACACGGGGAAACCTCTGCTCTGGAATTCCATGCATACTCTGTTTGGCAATGAAAGGGGAAAAAATCAGCACGATTGGAGAGAAGACTCGCACATCACGTACTTCAGCAGCTCCATGTTGAGCTCCAATACTGACACGACTTTTGGGTCGTTCGCATTTATGTGGCTGGGGGATTTGGGGATTGGGGTGACGGGGGAATTTATGATGGCAGGTCCAGAAGACTGGTTCGGCGGGGACTGGAGCCGATGTGCAGAAGAAGAAGCCGACATGATTTTCGAAGTGGCTTTGTCGTCTGGGTTTGAATCAACCCTCGCTGACATCGCCACTTCCCCGCCTTTTGCAGATTCCGCGCCCTTCAACATGACGTCGGCTCCTCCTTTTCCATTCTCCGCCGGCTTCGAAGCCTGTGCCGCCGCCTCCTCCTCGTCCTGATCCGGCGGCGGCGGCGACAGTTCGCTCAACGGCGACACGGCATCATCGGCATCCACCACCAGCTGCTCCCCCTCCCGCCCCCCGCCGCCGCCCTCGTCTTCCTCCTCCTCCTCCTGCTTCAACGCCTTCTCCACGGGCGCTTCTTGCTCATGCACGGGCGCAGGCGACGAACCAGTTGCGGAACCAGTCTCGGGTGCAGGCGAGAGCGAGGACGACCGGTCGCGCGTCGGTGAGGCAGTGTTACCGTCTGCGGGGCTCGCAGAGGACGACGTATGGGATGCCGTGGGCTCATGTGGGTCCACGGGGGTGACGGGGCCGGGGACGTGTGCTTTGGACGTTGAGTTGGCGTTCGGGTTGGCATTCAGGTTGGCATTTACGTTTGCATTCGGTGCTGGATTCTGTTGCACGCCCGTCACGGCGGTAAACGAGTCGTCATGGGACCAGGACAGGATTTTATGGTGGTCGATTAGGGCATTGTTCTGTTTGGAGTTGGGCGAAAGGGGAGAGGCGTGGTGATTCCGATCGATGTGAATCATAATAAAAAATTTTGGCTTAGGCCCAGACGACGGAGACGGTGTGCCAACTGTGTTTATGTCCCAATCTCGCCGGTAAGTCGGGTCCGGTGGAGCGGGTTCCTGTCGTGAAATGTACTCCGGAAAGCGTTATTCCGCTGATATCTCGTCGTGGTATGCAGCGCAGCGACGTTCGTTTCAAACACCAGTCTGGGGCGGCCGTGTGACGGCGGAGTCTCAATCTCCCAACCCATACCAGCGACGGGCTGCGACGGGTATCGGGTACTGCGACGGGGGACGCTATACCTACATCTTCTCACTCATTTATGTACAGAACACTCCTAAATACCATCGTTCGAGCATTGTTCTTGGCTTCCCCTATTGCCGGGAACTGTCATCACCGTGGAATTCCACACCGCCATCACCTGCGTCTCCTCGTCTTCTATCTTCCCCGTCGATCATAAAAATGCCTCCATGCGAGTCATAGATGACACAAATCCTCTCACCGCTGTTCCTGGAGGCTCATCTAATCTATGTTATGTGTTTCCCGTAGACCTTCCCGGGACCAGTTGAACTTGACACCCCTGGGGGAAAGCCAGCTGCGGTGCCCAGGAACAAAACCGCAAGCCAGCGAGTGCCCTGGGCCCACACAGGTGATGAGATCGACAACGGACAAACTGGAATCGGCGCCTTGGCAATCAATAAGTTCTGGAAGGCTGAGGACTGTAGCCGAAGTATCTCTGCTGACACTAGACAGACATTTGATCCTTTACTTCAATGCTTACTCGCCACCTAATCTCCAGTGAAAATTCTAGACATAGATTATACAAGCGTAGGTAGCATCCCAACTCGTGTTTTTTCATATGTGAGGAGAGCCAGTGCTAATGAGCATTAGAATCAACAGGAGAAAACGAGTATCGCTTATTTGAACGGACTCAAATAAGTACAAGGAAGCAGGTTCTGGTTCCATTCCAAAGATGGCAGAAGATCATCTTGACCATCTCGCCTCAGCGTGTATTTAAGTTGCTCAAGAACGATAGCTATACCATGTGATGAAAGCAGGCATATATGTTCGTGAAGGCATACGCATACGCAATAACATGGCTCTTTTTCGGGGGGTACGAAACAGAAGAATATACGCAATACACCAAAGTCTAAACATCCTTGACCTTGACGGTACCGCGTAGCAAACCAGTCTATTCGTCACAAAACAAGTCAACATCAATTCATTGAGACGGAAGAGAAACAAACATACCCGGCGAGCAGCAATGAGACCGACTTTCTGACCAGGGACGGCAGAGCGGGCGATCGTACTGGCCTTACCGATATGTTGATGATTACCACCACCGTGAGGATGGTCGACGGGGTTCATAGCCACACCACGAGTACGGGGCCAGCTAGAAAAAGAACATCAGTTCAAGCCCCAGTTGCTCCAACAACGAAACGCACTTGTAACGCTTAGCCCTGTATTTATGGTAAGCACGACCAGCCTTCAACAGCGGCTTATCGATCCTTCCACCACCAGCAACAATCCCGATCGTCGCGCGTGCGCCGCTCGCGATCGTCTTCTTCGCACCACTGGGCAGTCTGATCCTCGTCTTGCCGTCATCAGGCGAGTGTCCGATCACAGTTGCGTAGTTCCCTGATGTCCGGGCGAGTGCGCCACGGTCACCGATCTTCTCCTCAACGTTGCAGATGATCGTTCCTTCGGGGCACTGCGAGACGGGGAGGACGTTGCCCACTGCGAGCGTCGCCTTTTTGCCGCAGTAGACGAAGGCGCCGGTGTGCAGACCTTCGGTGGCGATGAAAGTCTCCTGGCGGAGCTTGTAGCGGTAGGGGTCACGGAAGACGACGCGGGCGAGGGGAGCGCCACTGGAAGTCGGGATCTGATCAGACACAAGTATTCAAGGTAGTTGTTTTTGGAGACTTACCGACCAGCGTCATGGATGATCTCCTTGACGATTCCGCGGATGTAGCCGTTGCTCTCGGCATAATCAAGGTTGCGCAGACGGGCAGGGTTTTTGTTCAGATGAGTGTGCGCCGAGAACTGCAGTACTGGTCAGTTTCGCAGTTCAACATGATAGCTTGTCTGTAACGTACGATGGCGTGCGAGCGCCTTTGTGCCCTGATGACCCGACCCATTATGGTTTCTGTGAAGGTGCGTCAGCTATAGTCCAAGGCTTTCGAAAGAGAAGTCGGAATTGAGCATCAACGACATCCAACACCACTGAAGTCAATCCACCGCAATCCATCCGTTTCCAACGCCGTATTTCTCCACAGCACCGTGAAACATGTCCAGTGCCATATTCGTGAGTACCTGGGAACGAAGAGGAGCATACTTACATCCTGAGTAGTCTTGAGGAGTTTTTGGCGGGTACGGTGGCGAGGCTCAGTGCGACACAGATGAGTTGAGTAAACAGGGACAAGCTGTTATGTAAGCACTTATTTCCTGATTTGGGATTCAGGACAATGTTCTCGGAGACTTCATTCTTGCTTTAAAAAGTGCTTGTCATTAATGAAACGCGTTGAACTCGAAAGAGCGATGGAACTCTGCAGCTGCTATGACTTGCCAAAGCATGGGTGCAGTACTGAAGGTGCAAATTTGGCATGCGCAACGGAAGCGCCGGACCGAAAGTGCTTGGCTTTAGGCGCGATACCAAACAACGCTTGCAACTGTTCAGAACTCGGGCTTTCTTATAAAACCTTGCGTGTTGTAAGTTTGCGTGTCATTCATTCATCGATAAAGCTTAACAGCGAGATGTTAATAGATGAGCTCGTTTTCTGCCTTCAGAACAGCAGCTTTTTCGTTGCTACGGCCAAAAACAGGCCAGATACCATGTGCATATAAGCATCAGCTCCGCCGAATCCACAAGGACGCCTCTAAACCAGCGAAGGGAGCATCCAAAGGATACCCGCGAGATGAAGAAATCGAGCACGAAGTTGTGCAGTTGGTAGACTCCACCACCGGTCGTCTGAAAGACCCCCAACGTCTACGGGACATCCTCTCTTCCATCGACCGGAAGAACTTCTTCATCGAGCTTGTAAGCACCACACCCTCCCCCCTCGTCAAAATAATCAGCAAATACGACGTCATCAACAAAGAACGGCAAGGGGCCGTACGTGCACATGCCGTTGCGCGGAAGAACGTCACAAAGGAGGTGCAGCTGACGTGGGGTTCAGCCGCGGCGGACCAGGCGCACAAGCTCGAGCGTGTGCGGCAGGAATTGGAGAGGGGGAGCAGAGTGGATTTGATCTTTTCGCACAAGAAGAAGCAGGAGCTACCAACACCGGACGAGATGCGCGAGCGCGTGCAGGAGGTGGTGGACATGTTCGCAGACGTGTCTAAGGAGTGGAAGGAGAGGGATATCCGTGGAACGATGAGTGCAATATTCTTGCAGGGGAACACGTTTGGAGAGCCGAACCCGGATGTCCAAACGAAGAAACTGCAGATACACAAACCGAAAACAAAGAAACTGAAGGATTCTGGTTTAGGGGCTGTGGACTTGTTCCAGGACTGACAACTCTATGGGAAGCTGGACATGCGATCATTCTCATTGCCTCGCACTCGTTACGCAGATAAAATATCTTACACCAGCCTTATATCACGCTCTGGAAGTCTTTTCTGCGGGGTAGAACTTCGACGATGTCCGAGCACGCGGAAACGAGGATATTCGAATAAACCGACAAATAAAGAACAATACAATGTCAAAATTAATGAAGCAATCACGAAACATCTTGCCCAATGGCGACGTTGAATGTCTTTTGAAGTAGTTCAGCGGCAGGATCTGTCGAGCCCTGGAACCTCGCAAACGATACAGTGGTCAGCGTCGTGGCATAACTGCGGAGATATGGCGAATACTATATACAAAGAAAAATCAGAAGTGTTTGACCAAAAGAGTATAAAAGAGTCAAACATACTGCTCTGCAGAATTGACGATACCACCCCCAAGTCTCCCATGCATTCCACTCATCTTTACCCCAATTTGCCCGATTATGCCACGCATGCTCAGTAATGACAGTGCGGGAGTGCGGGTTGGGGTTCGAATCCGACGCAGCCGGCGCAAGCGAGGAAACGAAGCCCTCCAGCGTGCGAGAGAGCGCTGCTTTCTGTTCTCTAGTCAGACTAGTAAACGCCTTAAGAGCAGTGGTCAGCGCGGGGTTGTCCACGACGGGCGTTTCCTCTTCAATACAAGGTGAGTGATGGATATGAAAGTCAATGGCTGCGCTTTACCTTCTTGCTTAGTATCCGGATCAACCTCCATCGAATTATCATTATCACGCGCTTTCGCCCTTGCCCTCGTATCATCCTCCTCCTTCCTCAGCGCCGCCACCCTCCTCCTCGCAATCATCACCCTTCCATTCGCCTTATCCAGTGCCCCGCGCATCAAATCCCACTCGAATGCACTCAAACTCAATGGACCTGCCAACTCGCTTGGCTGGCCTACCGTGGACCCATTGATGAACGTCCAAGCCACCACATCAGTCGGATCCACAATCTGGTACTGCATCAGCTTGTCGAACACGATGCCCACCATCTGGCGGTTGTATTTCCAGAACGCGGCGGCCTCGGTGAGAATTCCAGCCTTGGCCTCGGCATTGCCGCTGCCACCTATCAAAGAAGCACCCCCGCTGGCGAGGTTACGCAGGAGGGGGAGGTAGCGCTCGATTGCATTGAGAAGGTGGGAGAAAGAGCGGGAGCCAATGTGGAGTAGTGATTGGACGGCGATGGAGCGCACGATTGCGTCGACGTTAATGTGCCCTTCATCTGAGGTCTCAAGCGTCGTTTTGAGGGACTCGAGGTGGGAGATGACGTCGTCTGCCTTGGCACGACCACGGAATAGGTTCAATACGGATTGAGCGGCATCATGATGCGGGCTGGCTGTTCAACCGCAAAGGTTCAGTATGAGAAAGACGCGAGGTTTTTCAACATACCAGGATCATCGTACTCGAAGTTGGGACCCGGGGCCTGTTCAGAAATGGTGAATGCATCAGGAGCTTGCATGGCTTCAGGCAATGTTTTGAGAATACGGTCATGATATGATAACCGGATCTCGAATTCCAGAGCTCGTCGCATGAAAGCACGACGAGGATGCTGTACTGTCAAAGCGAGATCAGGTACCCTGGAAATAGATTTCGTAAGATGCACTATTATTGACGATCATCCAGGCCCACCCACCATTCTTTCCAGACCCATTGGAAGCCAAAGTTGCTCATGTGGACGGCAAACCACTCAGCAAAACGTCGAGCAGCCTCCACATCTAAGCCTTCTGATAACGAGCCATACAATTTGCGAATTGATTTGCCAACGGCGGGACCAACCGTGGACGGCGACAGCTTGCAGAGCTCAGTGATGAGTGAAATGTAGTAGACCGACTTATGTGAAGACTCTGGCAAGATCAGCAAGGCACCAAGGATGGTCTGAAGTACATGTAAGATACAGTAGTCTATAGCCTAAGGAAAAACATACCTCGATGATGGTGCTTTCCAGTTGCCAATCCTTTCCAGGTGTCGGTTCTGTATCCACTGGTGCACCTGGTTTGGGCTTAAACGTGCCAGGTAGATTCCACTTGGGGTACTCTAGAAGAAGACGGGCACATTCTTTCCTGTTGACCTCAAAGATATCAATGGTGTCCAGTAGGGCACTGCGGACAGCGTATCCAGCAGGTGTGTTGGGGTCGGGCGTGACCTACGTAATTCTTAATGATGATCAGGAGCGGAAGATATCAGTAGTGAAGTACCTCATTATCAAACAGCCGAAGGAAATATTCAGGCCACTCGTCTTTTTTAACTTGTGCTTCTTCTTCGGAATCTGTGGAAAGGCCATCAAGCTCAATGATTTCTGGAGGCACAAGGACAGAGGGAAGGTTGAAGGAAGTAACAATTGATGGGTCAGGATCAACGTAATTAGAGTAAGGTTGTGGGAAGCTGGTCGAGGTCTGAGCGAAATCAGAGTCGTTGAGCGTCTTCAAAGCATAGAGGATAGTGTCCAGAAGCTGTGGAATGGGTCAGCGATAGTGTTATATGAGATCTGGCACGTACCTCATCCCCGTTCTCAATGGTGGGTACGTCAGAGTATATCTTGATGATTGGCTGAACCAGCCACTTTGCGCTTATCGTGGTGTCACTGAAGGCCTGAATTGCATTTATGATGTCGGCGACACCTGAGGATGAGTGCATCTTCAAAGTAGGGCCGCCAATCATCAAACCTTCCCCAGCACACATAGCAGCTCTTTTCGCTCGTCCATGCGAAACCCCAAACTCGTCCAATACAGCAGTGAACGCTTGAAGAAGACCGAACATAGATTCGGGAGAAATGAGTCTGGCCACAGTCAAGTGCGCGAAGAAATGGATCTAAAGCGTGAGCAGAATAAGCGTTGCTTTCAAGGAATTGGATGTTGACAACGGACACATAGACGCGTTTCCCTCCAAGCCAATTTGTCCAGATATGCTTGAAAACCTTTCCAGAAATCTTCAAGAATCTGCCTTCCTAGGGAGGCTCCTTCACTATCAGCAGCATCCTCTGGGGGGTCGTGTAACAGACGAAGTAAGGCGGTGTAGAATGGGATTTTGTAGGGCTGCTCCGTCACGCTGTAGGTAATTCAGCAAATTGCAAAAGTCATGATAGAGTAGGATTGACCCTATGCGAAATGCTTCAGAAATGTTTGCGACATTCACTGGCACTAGATCTCGTATCTGTTTCTCCAGGCGTGGAAGTTCTTCGACCGGGTCCTATGGTATTTCATGGTGAGCTGTTAACCCGATACAACTGAGGGACTATTGCCTCACCACCTCTCCAAGTTTTATGATGGCAATCTTGAGCTTGTCGTCTGGTGTTTCATACGTGTCGCGCCGACGGTCATCATAGTCGTCTGTGCACACTGCTCCAGCAAACGAATGTGGCGACACATGATTATTTTCTCACCTCTGTGTCGTCGTCGGTTGCCACCCCCACGTCGTTCGTAGCTCATTTCTTTTTGTTCTATATGGGATCACGGAAAAGAAACAAGATATTGTATAACTCTCGAGTGCGCCGCTGCTGTTGACGCTGAACGTTCGAACGTTGAACTGCAATTGAAGTTGTAAGTTTTCCGGTGTTTCAACGAGTCACGTGACTCTCATATACATCGTCCATCTTCGCCCGAGACTTGCTCAAACCATTGATATCTTGTCCGTCGCCATTCGATAACCAGGAGGACCTTTGCATTCGGTACAGACTTTCGTGCTCGCCTCGCAAAAAGGCCTGGTAAGCTTCTCTGCCGTGAGATTTGATCAAGAATTCATCGATTTTATCTAGTAATGCGAGCCACATGCGATGTCTCTGGTCATCCACGGCCAGATCGGCTCTACGAAGTATTACACGTCCTTACAGTGCTTTAAGTGATGCTGCCTATCGTAGGCCGGCAAGTTGGCCAAAGGTCGCCCTCCGGGAATCGAACAGATCTCAGTTTACGCCAGCATTCTCTCAACTGGCACACGCGACAGCACCTATTGAAATTATTAACTTTCCACCGCAACTATCCTCACACGAATCACTATTAACCCCTGCTCAAACATCTCTGGCAGCCAGCCGTGCCGTGCATCTGGCTCTACGGAACCCGGTTGGCGGGCTAGAAGATGCCTACCTCATCGTAAACTCCCTCCGATATTCCACATTCAAAGACCATCCTCTCGCACAACAGAACCCAGAGATCAGGGGATTTGGGCGCATCGCGATCAATCTTGAACGACCGGTATCTCCACGCCTATCCTCCCATGTCTTACTTCACGGCCTTATTCGCCTCGGACGAAAGAAAGAGGCGTCTGAACTTGCCACGAAGATGATGGAGACCGGTCTTAGGCTACGCAGCAAAACAATGGAGGCCTTTATGAACACCCTTATCCCAATGACACCTCTTCCGCATCGTAAACCCGTGTCCCCTTTCGACTTTACGCCCAATCCACTCACCCTCGCCGAGATGATCCCGATGGCTCGAGATGAAGGCACGCGGTTCGCTCTTCAACTGTTCGCCGTTGCGCGACGTACACATCATCATCGGACCAATGGCATGTTTGGGACCTTACTCTGCATCTGTCTAATTAACGGGGAGATTATCCTCGCCTCGTTGCTCTTTGGCTTTGTCGTCAAAGACTGGCAGCTCAGAAAGGCTTTGCAAAACCACTTTGATGCTCTTGAGAACAATCATACCGACCAGCCGGATTTAGCCTTACATCGCTACTTTCAGCGCGAAAGGCTTGCACCAACGCGGCAAATGATGTCGAAAATTCTCCAGTCAGTTGATAACACGTTGGCAACAGACGGCCTTGGGGAGGACTATGAGCTCTCTGTGACAATTGCCCTTCAAGGACTCGCGAATCTCGCAGGACTCCTTGATCATTCACAAATTCCTTTTTCCACTGTCGGTTCTCTCATTCGTTCGTTGTACAAGTGTCCTCGCGTGGGAGATGAAATCTGGGTCGTCGGTGCCAACGGCCGTCCAGAACTTGTCCAGGCCTACACGTACTTCCACAGTGTTTTGGGACGGTTGATGAACGCACTGCCGACTAAGGAAAATAATCCCACATCTCTGAAGTCCGTTTCATCTCTCCAGTCTCATCCTGGACTGTTGCTCCCACCGATGCTCCCACCACTCGATATGCACGCCTGCAATTCACTCTTGCATTATACAATGCGCCACCACCTTTCCGCGCCATATGCGTCTCAAGTGGTGAATAACATGGTCCAACGAGACCGACCGCTAAAGCTCGGTGTAGAAACGTACAATATCCTTCTACGATCTGGCACGCTGCTGCACAAAAACACCCTCGTCGAGCAGGCTCTGAGCGCCTTCGAAGCTACGGCTGTGTCTCACCATCCCGATAAACCCTGTATCGCGGCTTCACATGCACAGCTTATCTCACACGCAATCCATTGGCTGACCAGAGAAGACGTGTTTCTTCCACAAACGGCTCATCACATCCACCTCTTGGCATCCCACATCCAGCATCTTACGTCCACAGGACAGCCAGCAGAAGTTGCAATCATCATGTTTGAGATATTCCCCGAGCTGCTGTCTGCCATTTCCGCAGACTCGAGTCTGAACGACGAAGAGAAACGCGCCCGCAAGAGAATGGTGTGCCGCGCCGCCACATTCGGGCCGTACCTCTTCGTCGTGCTTTTGAACGGACTGCTCAAGGCTGGAAAGACAGGAATGGCCAAGCTGCTGTGGCGCGTCGCAACCAGGGCGGAGAAGCAGAGCTGGAAGTCGAAAAGCCCGTGGGTGTTGCCAGTTCATGCGTACACGATTATGCTCCGCTGCTATGCTCTGGAATATTTTAAGCCGCAATATAATCCGCGACTCCCGCCGACCGACGAGGCTGTCTGCCGGGCGAAAGAAGTGACTCTCTCTCTTGGGCATGCATTATACATCTCTTTCAAAAGCAAGGAAGAGAAATTGCGTGCCTTCCGGGAAAAGACAGGGAAAGGAGTGGCCGTCAAGACACCCCGGCCCGATGCCATGTACTTCAACGCTGCACTGAAACTGTTCGTCCCCCGTGAAGTCCGGCAGATATGGAAATCGAAACCTAGTCCCAAAGACGTGCAATTGCATCTCGATCGCACGAAGTTTGAGCTGGCTGAGAGAGGCCGGAGACCAGCGGGTTGGACGCCAATTTTGCAAGAAGTAGGCGAGGATATTGTTAGCGCTGGGTTCCCTATTCCTCCGGCCTTCCGCTACGTCTTCGTCGGTCGCTGGACTAAGGGCACTTGGGATCTCACACCCCGGCCGACAGTGACGCGTCTTCCGTTTGCGTTTCCCGATGGGAAGTCCTCATTCACGCCGTTCTGCATCCCTACTGTGAGGCAAAGAGGCCTTCCATATGTGAGGAGACGGCGGAGAAGGCTGAGACGTACTCCTGAGAAAGTGTAATAACATAAATCTTAAAGAAAAACATTGGATACGCTATGGGAGCATGGATAGAGTACAAGACTGAAGTAGGGCTGGAAACTTTCTGGAAAAGCACACACGCTGTCGACATGGAAATTTGGTGTATTTGGTTCAACCGCCAAGACATCAACCTATCAACGTCCATGGCAAGTCTTTAAGCCCGGAGCCCACGGCAAGGGATCACCACGAAGAAGCAAGCTCTCCGTCCTCCGGGAAACAAAAGGCACAGGCAAAACAACGGCAGTCAATCATTTGTGAACAATAAGGTGGTGCATTTGGTCGGCTCGAACGAGTCTTAAGCCCGGGACCCGCGACAAGGGAGCACCGAGGGAGGACAGACCCTCCCCTTCCCCGGGAGACAGAAGGCATAGGCAGAACAGAAGGGATCGACAAACGGCGCAGGCAAAACGTGGGTGGTTATCGCGAACATCCACAGGGAAGAGTCACCACGGTATTCTGGCAAAGATGAGGACTCTTGAGGAGTAGAGGAGTGGCGAGAAAGAGTCGCGCAAGGTGTGAGTTCGCATGCTAGTTGCGGCTGGAACAACAGTATACATGGGAAGATGCATTTGGTTTGACTCGAGCGAGTCGTAAGCCCAGAGCCCGCGACAAGGGAGCACCCAGAAGGACAATACCCTCCTATCTCTGGGAAACAGATGGCGAAGGCAAGACATATCAAGAGCAGACTTGATCATTGTGAAGTGCTTCTGGTCGACTCGAATGAGTCTCAAGCCTGGAGCCCGCGGCAAGGGAGCACCCAGGGAGAACAGGCCCTCCCCTCCTCCAGGAAACAGAAGGCACAGGCAAAACATGAGCAAGACGACATGGCGCAGGCAAAACATGAGCGTTTCAGAAATATAACGATAGAATAGAGGTGATACTGGAGAAGTCGGGGGAGGGGGGGGAGGTAAAAATGAATGCCGCAGGACGTAGCGTCGCTGGTGGGTCGATATAAAGAGCAGGTTGTAGAAGACAGGTACATGCAGTGGTGCGTGTGGTTCGACTCGAGTGAGTGTTAAGCCCAGAGCCCGCGACATGGGAGCACCGCAAAGGACAAAAACCTTCGTTCTCTGGGAAACAGATGGCGAGGGCAAAACAAAAGCAGTCGATCGTTATGAACATCAAGGCGGTGCATTTGGTCGACTCGGCAAGGTCTCAAGCCCGGGGCCCACGACAAGGGAGCACCAAGGAAGGACAGACCCCCCCCCCTTCCCCAGGAAGCAGAAGGCACGGGCAGAACAGAAGGAGACGACAGATGGCTTGGGCAAAACATGCGCAGTATTGGAAAATAAGGGAACTTTGGTAGGTGGCGGTGAAGGCGCGCGGGGAGAAAGCTCGTGCATGTGGAGGGTGTGGCCTTGAAGGACAGCTAATACGGTGGCCAGAACAATGGCCACGACTCAACGTCGCCACCAGGTCTCCCTACAGCAGCAGGGTGCGCCACAAGGCATGCCAGCGACGTCTCGATGACGGGTGGGGGAGAATATATTGTAAGTATTGTGAGGTAGCATATGAGGCAGTGGTGCGAGGAGATGTCGGATGAGGGTAAGAATGAGGAGTTCCTGGAGATAGGCAAGCTTTTTATATCATCTCGACCTATATGTCACGGGTGGGGCAGTGCTAACGACTGACTCGCGCGATGGCGGCCTATTCTCCGCCAGGGGGGGACTCGAAGACAGCGTGGGGTTCCTCCTTAGGTAACGGAACGAAACGTTGGCTCTGGGATGACGAATATGGAAAAGTATGAAAGGATCTGATGTAAATTTTTCTGAATACAGCCTACTCGAGCCTCCTCGCCGGAGCTGCGGGGAAAGGGTCTGATTGGTGATTTCCTTTATGACAACCCAATTGTGTTCGCCCTGGTAGAAGGTGTCTTTTTAATGTCAGCGGCGATCTGTTGTAGATTGCTTTTCACGTACTCGCCTTTCCAAAAGTCGATTTTGCTCCTCCGTTGGGCTTTAGGAGGTGACACAATCGCCCCATATGATTGTAGAATTATGAATGGTAGTGCAGGATCGTAAATATGGCGAACTCGAAAGCAGTTTGCCCACATAAAGGAGTGTGGCGCAGGTGCAGGCTTTTGAACGATAAGGGTCATGCGGTGACATCAAAAGTCCAACGCAAGATCATCAAGAAGATCCAAATAGCAATGGAAGCACGCTGACGGGTAACCATGAGCTGCCTTGAGCCGGAATAATACTCAGGGAACGCGTGAAAGGTCGCATGCCGAGACCTTTAAATTGATCAGTGACTCGAACAGACTCTGCTGAGTGCGTCCCAAAGATTCGGGTGACATGTAATTACTGCAATTAGGGTAGCGTACATGTGGCATATCTCCAAGCATCGGGATGATTAGGATCAGGAGGTGTTGTGGTAGATCTGAAGCTGTTGAATTTTCGTGGCGCCAAAGGACTTCGGGACGAAACTCACATATGCACCAACCAAAATCAGGTTGTCATTACATGCATCGGTGACCTTTTGGTAAGAGTTCAGTGAATAATAACGACAGTCGTATCCTTTGAAACATCTATCACAGTATAAGACACAAAACAAAATTGTTATTGCGTCGAAAGGCTGTGGAACGACCTGCAGATGTAGGAAAGGTCAAATTGCGATCAACATCATTTATTATATGTAGGTGTTTCGTGTCGCCTGTCCTGATGAAGGTCTTGTTTTGCAACAACATATTATGGTGCTGTGAATGCCTTCCAAGGAAGCCCATTAGATTAGGTGGAGCTAACGGTGCCAAGTTGGATATATGTAATACTGAGAAAAAGCTGTGGAGGAAACAAGAAAAGGTGAAAAGCAAGCGAAAAGTACAAAAGAGCAACAAACGAGGGCAATCCGCAGGCTGAAACTGTTTGAGATCGCTCGATCGGTGTCGACACAGAGAAAACGCGATATTGCAGGTGCGCAAGAATGGATTTCAAGCATGACTAGCTAATGATATTTCCAACGATTTACGAAAACAGGTTGAAAACAGGCGAAGTTGAGTGACAACAAGTTCGTTCTCACTGTCAGTGGCTATACACTCGAATTTGCACTCGAGGCTGCAAGTCAATACCGGCAACGTTCGGCAAACGACTCTCTTAACCACCATGTCAGATTTAGAGGCAGGACCGTCTCGCATTGACGATTCATCAGACATCAAAGAACTCACGCATGGCAATGAAGACGAAGAAAACTTACCAGAGCAGGATGGGCTCGCCGAAGGCATGGATCCTGAAGGCTTTGCTGGTCCCTCAGAAAAAGTCGTCGAGCCTTTGACTCGCGAGGCCCTCGCTGCCTTCAAAGCAATACAAGATCGGGCAGGCGTCGTTTACATCTCGAGAATTCCCCCTGGTATGCGCCCTACAAAAGTGCGGCACCTCATGAGTGCATATGGGGAGATCGGTCGCGTTTACTTGCAGCAAGAAGGTATGTTGACACCGCCTGATTCTCTGGTTCAGCTGGAGCCTAATTATCTGGCAGACGCCAAACGGGCATACCTACGACGAAAATATACATCTACAAAGAAGCCCCACTTCATAGAAGGATGGGTCGAGTTCAAGGACAAAAAGGTTGCTCGTAGCGTTGCTGAGATGCTGAATGCACAGCCAATCGGTGGCAAAAAAGGAACGCGATGGAGAGACGACGTCTGGACGATGAAATACCTGCCCAAATTCAAATGGAACATGTTGACTGAGCAAGTTGGTAAGTGTTGTATATAATCTTCTTGACTATGGTGCAGTAAACTGAATTCGGTTTTCTATTACAGCACATGAAGCTGCCATACATGCCGCGAAGCTGCGCGTTGAACTGTCTCAGTCACGCTCGGAGCAGCAGGACTATTTGAAGAACGTCGAATTGGCCCGTGTCTTGGAAAAGCGGGCTGAGAAGAAGCGGGAAAAGGGTGAGGAGCTGCAACTCAAACCCCTCAGAGAACGACCACAAAAAAGACCTGCTGAGGGCAAAGAAGAAGGGTCTGAAAGTCGGAAAAGGAAGAAAGATTCCAATGGAGAGTTGAATACAGTTCTGTCCAGTATATTTTGAACAATAAACTCGTCGACGGTCGCTCCACGCACGGGCCTTGCGGAGTTTGAGGATTTAGTCGGCGTTTGAAATCCATATGAGCAGACATTCGTGGTTGTTTGCACTTTGATCGCGAACACCATTGAGCATTGAGCTCATCGTTGTGGCCAACGTCCAACGCTTTTGTGTCGTGATCCCAAGAGGTCTGTGCTTCACTATGCTCGACCTCTCTCAGACAGGCTCTGATCGGCCGTCTTCTTCTCTCTCTCTGAATCTCAGTTCTCTTTCCTAATTATGTCGTGGACATATCCTCCCCGCTCTCGTTCTCGTTCTCCTCGCTCTAGACCATCATATACAGACCCCTCTCAGGAAACCTACCGTGCAGATTGGGAAGCATATGATAGGGACCGCGCTTGGGCCTACGAGCGAGACAGGACAACCTATGACTATGGTCGTCGCGGTAGGAGTCGTAGCCCACCTCCAGACGAAGGTAGGAAAGTGTTTGGTCATTGTAGTGGCATCTACTGAAACTATCAATGGCTTCTTTAGCAGGCAGGAAGCGCCGAAGGTCCATGTCGCCCTATGATAGGGACAGATACGATCCACGTCCCCGTTACAGTGACGACTACGGTTTGCCTTTTTTTCTCTTGCTTTGCGTTGAATCTGCTTATCATGAGAGGTGCATAGATGCACACTCCAGAGGAGGATATGGCTATTCTTCTCCACGACGTGGCCCGCCTTATCCACAGTCGCGACGAGCTCCTCCAGACCCTCATACATTTGACTATCCGGCGTCTCTCAAGCAATATGCCGAATGGTTTCGTTATTTCTACCCTCAGCAAGCTCTGGAAGAGGACGCCGCTGATAAGGCCGCTGAACAAGAAGCTGGGGATGGTTCCAAGCCCCGCAACGGTATCAAAAGCAAATGGGAGAAATATAAGAAAGACTTTGCCGCGACCCAGGTTAGCTTGAATGGATTACGTATTGAATTTATTCCTGATGAGTATCATAGCTACAAACTATGTTTGAGCATCACAAGAAGTCTCCCTGGTTTGCCGAAAAGTATGACCCAGCACCAGAGTATCAGAATTTACGCTTGCGGGTGAGGAAAGAAGGTTGGAAGGGCAGACTCGACAGTTTCATTCATGATCTCGAGTCAGGAAAATATGACCCGGATTTGAATGAGTCTGAGCTGGAACCCCCATCGTCTGCGAAGGAACACTCTGTCAATGGCGAATCTACCGCACAGCCTAACGGCGCTGCTTCTGGCGTTTCTACGGAAGATCCCAAGTTGATGGGCGGAGGTGATGATGACATGCAATATAATGTGGAAGCAGACGAGGAGCAAGGCGATCAGGAGCCAAGCAGACCCGATACCAATGGCAAAGCGGCGATTGATAGACGTACCAACCGTGGGGAGGAGGTGTCTGTTGCTCCTGAAAGTAATCAAGTCATGATACGCACCATTCCTCCCGACATTGGTCGTTTGAAATTAGAAGAGGTATGTCACAGCCTTACTCTTCGTGCTTCATCTTTTCTAAGAAATGACCGTTCACAGGCGTGTTCAAAAATTCCGGGATTCGTATACCTTGCTTTGGGTGACCCATTGCAGAAGCGCAACTATTATCGTGCTGGTTGGCTGAGGTTCACAGACGACTCTGACATGACAGCTGTCGTCAACGAGCTTTCGGATAAGAAGGTATACCGTACCGTGCTCGCCGTATCAACTTCGACTAAAAAATAATATTAGATCGAAGGCTTCAAGCTCCACGTCACCCATAATCAACGTCCCTTCGTCAACCGAATCCGCTACGCACCTGAAGTCGCCAGTCGACCTGAACGGATTCAGAAGGACCTTGCAACCGCTAAAGAGCTGGCTGCTGTCCTCGAGGACCAGGCCGCTAAGCTACGCCATTTCAAGCCCCCACCGTCAGTGACAAGTGATGGCGTTGCGCTTGAGAACACAGCGGATGCCACCATGGCTCCTCCAGAGCTCGAGGAAGTGGAGGAAGAACCGGAGCCTAAGGAAAACGGCAGTGATGCGGTGGAGCGCCGGATTGAGAAGATTATGGCTGATATGCGTGAACATGGGTTGGTTGACGAGAGCGACGAGAAGGCTTACGAGGAGAAGAAGGTTAATCCCATACGGTTTTGTCATTTGTGTGCAGTATATTGACGATATGCTCTAGGCGGTGATCTCCTTGGATTTATACATCGCGTATCTCCGATCTGCGTTCCACACTTGCTACTATTGCGCAGTGGTAACCGACCATCTGGAGGAATTACAGCGTAAGTGTTTGAAGCATGCGAGACGGCCACTGTCCCAGGCGATGTTGGATGAGTTGAAGGCTGCGGAGGCAGAGAAGGCAGAGAAAGAGAAGGCGGATAAGGATGAGGAGATGACGGAAACGAATGTTGTTGACAGAGAGAGCGAGAAAGAGAAGGAACTCAAAAAGGAGGGATCTGGGAAGGACCGACGGGATGAGAGGGACTGGAAACGAAATGGTATGTGGTTATTATCAGAGGAGACCCCGAGCGTGATCTGATATCGTTATGGTTATTGCAGATGAACGGTGGTTGGAATGGCTTGATTCCAAATTAGCTTTATTGATGAATCGTGATGGGGTCGACCCGCGTACATACTCTGGTAAAAGTTATGACGAGTAAGTCAAGCATTTCGTGCCCCTTCTTTCTCGTTGCTCATCTTATGTTCCAGAGAACTAACTAAGGCCGTTGCACCGTTCCTCAAGCAAGAAGATGAAGGCAAGTTCAGATGCAAGACATGCCAGAAGCTCTTCAAGGCGACCTCGTTCGTTGAGAAACATATTGCCAACAAGCACCCGGAGCTTGTCAAGAATCTAGACGATGTAAGCGAATTCATCTCTTATCAATGTTTCATTCGTTCAACATTACTTTATCCACAGATTCCATATTTCAACAACTTTGCTCTCGATCCTCACCACATCCAACCGTTTACTCATCCCCCGCCAGTCATCGGAAACAGCCAAGCCCCTCCACCCCAAGCATATGGCCTCCAAGGCCCACCTGCATACCACGGCGGAGACTACGGCCGTCCACCCGCACCATACTACAATGGTGGCGGCGGAGGCTATCCACCTGCCTATCCACCTCCGTACCATGGCGCCTACTGGGATCACCACGGCTACCAAGCCGGGCCCCCAGGTCCCTACGGCCCACCAGGTGGCTACCCACCCCCTGCACCCCCCAGCTCGATGACTGCCCGCCGACTCAGCGACCGTATTAGCGGGTATGCGCCAGCGACGGAGAACCTAACTTTGCCTGTGGGTGCGGGGCTGCCGCCGAAGCCAAGTGTGGCGGCATTGGATTCGGCGTTGGTTAGTGGGAGTGGAGTTGAGCGTGAACGTGGCGGCGCGAGGCGCGGGAGGAATGGAGGTGGTGGGAACGTGGGGCCGCCTCCGCCTCCGCCACCTGATGCGAAGGAGGACCCAAGGGCGGCGGCTGGAAAGAGGGTTAGTTACCATGATATGGATTTGGTTGCTGAGGTGGGTTACTCCTTTATAGGGGCTGTTTGATGAAGCGATTACTGAACCCCCTTTTGCATCTTTCTAGGGTGATGTCGAATTGTTTTATTAGCTGTATAAAAAAGCTCGTATGGAACTAGGTGGGCAAGTATGTCTGTCAGAGCCGTCGTTCTCGTTTTATTTTGGGTGCAGCATGATTCTCTCTTAGTTTTTCTTTCTCAATGTAAGCCTGTCGACAGAAATCAGCAGAAATGACATGTTTCTATGATCTAACCTAGTCGCCGAATCTTGTTGTAATTCGTTCGTTGTTCAGTTTCGAATCCAAAGGCAACGCTTCAACGGACATAACGCAGCGAGAGCCTTTTTCCAAGACCCCGCCAAGATCGGGCAGAGGCTCGGGGATGTCGGGTCGATCCAAAATGAATGTAATCGGTCCCTCGCCAATTTACTACACACGCAGCTGCGCACCTCCTCTCAGTGTTACTAGGATGCTTGCTACTCACATTTAGCCTTTTAACGATGCGAAATGGCAGAGATTCTGATTATGCCGCGACTGTGATAATGATAGGGACTCACTTTCGAAAGCAGAATTCGACATCTATAGTCTATTATCGACTTGATGACCCGGCTTTGCACCAACTGCGTGCCTCTATCAGGGAGGATGCATGTTGTAATGTACTATCACTAGGCCTTCCTCGCGACAACATAGAAATACTCGCCATGTATGTACATGTGTCGTCTTCATCTAGGAAGAGTCGGTACTATTTTTGCGCCGCGGCGGGCCGCACTGCGGCACATACTATGTGCCTTTTCAGCTCTGAGGATACAGTGAATTATTTGAAGAGAGCCAAAATTAATGTCTAACATATCACATTTGTAGCGGCACCGTATAATATACTCACAAGAGACGGATATTGAGTGAATCCTGCAGCGTCGCGTTGTTGAGCCAAGCGAGGAGCAGGCGGCTCGTAGAGGCTGTAGCAAGCTATATTGTTCCCGCACGATCGTCTGAGCTGCTGCAAACTCCCATAAGTAGGGCTTTACGAAAGCGCCAAAAATTGCAAGACATCCATTTTTTTCTACCTCCGTATCTGGAAGACTTCACCAGCCTCCGGTGGAGATACCACCACCATTTAGAAATGCCAAGCAGTTATGACACCTTTACAGAACATCCTCGAATTCCAAAATCCACCGTTTGCGAACAGGGTATCAATATCATGCGGTTGGTTACCCATGTGAAACCAATCGCGCGGTGTATTCAATTGTAATCCACTATGAATTCGAATCTCACTGATTGGTTGACCTGTATTCTACCGTGGACCGAGTCCCGAGGTGACCGACGATCGATAGAATGCAGAAAAATCTGTCTCGCGCATGGATCTTACGTGTCCTACTTGATTGCATGCCCTCAATCATAACAGACATTGTGCTGATCACGTCGGACGAATGTCCTCCAGAATAGCATATTCTACTTCAAGAATTGAATTGAAAGAACAACGAAGGAAGAGGGACTCTCACGTGCTGAAGCTTGTTAGCTTGTGGGTCTTTTGGGGTCCGAAGCGGAGGAGCACTCAGGAGTTGCCCTGAAATATGGCAATATCTTCGATTGGACTGTGGGCCAGAGATGGTAAGAGAGAGCCAACGATGAAAAGAGAACTAGTAGGAACATCGCCATCAGTGAGGTCATTTTCGACGCACGAAGCCTGACGCAGTAAGTAACGACGTCGATATGGCTATCCTCAATGCGCGTCTACCTATCGGGTGGCTCTGTTTGAAGTCCGGGATAAGGTGCAAGCGTGCCATGCAGAATATCGGCAGTGGACGTGCAACAGGAAGACCGGATGAAAGAGAACGAATGACTGCATCAAAGCGCAATAGGAAACGGTTAAGGCGCCGATAAGCAGGGTCTTGGTAAATGGATTCGGGGCAATTATCGAAGCTGAAGAGACGCCTACTACGAACGTGGGCGATACTTCGGCCACGTGAATGCTGAAAAGTGGATTGCTGAAAAGGCGCAACCGTGGCTGAATGAATCCAAGCCTGAAGACAGCCATTGAAGGAGGGACACCAATAGGAGCACAGATGGACGCCAAATGGTGATCGGAGGCAGAAGTGGCAAAGATCACAAAGAAGCGGCAACAGATCTTGAAAGGTCTCAGTTCGCAGGGTTTTGATGTCAATAATTATATGTTTCCGTTCCGCCCACCCAACGAAACACACGCTGAAACGACGCTATATTTCCAAGCTCAGCCTCGAGGACGCAGAGTCCAGTGCATCGAGATCAAAATGGTGACAGGATTGTTATTGATTTCCCTCAGCTCGGACATCGCACTTTAACAGCGACCACCGACGCAGGTAAAAAAAGATCAGCCGAGGTCTGATCGGGGTGAGGTTGCAATGCGGCTGCTGTTCGATCGACATGGCTTCAAGTGGGAACTTGCTTCTATGGGAAAGAATGCAATCCAAGGTGAAGAGCCAAAACTTGTTTGGAGCGACAGCATGGACGGCCCGTAACGAAGACAATTTTTAGACAGAGCGCAAGGGGTTCAAGAGAAGTCTGGTTTCAGATCTCATGTGTAAAATGCATGAGTCAGACTGCGAGATTAATTTCTGCGGTCGCACAGGTGGCTCTCGCCGACGGTTACGCTGCCGGAAAGGAGAACGAAGGCAGTCGCCAAGATAAATAGGAATGGTAATTGTAATGATTGTACAGTGGTTGAGATCACTGAGACCGGTATTTGGCCCCGTTTGAAATACAACCCGCCGGCTAAAGTCATCAAGTATCTGTAAATCTCCACTTTCATCCTCCCATACCCCAAAACCCCTCCGGACCTCCATACACCCTTATTGACCACCAAAACGCAAGGGAATATCAACCTGTTCTCTTTTGTAGCGCGGTTGACTGGTACTACACCAGGCGCAGTTCAAAAGACAACGCTTTTTGACTCCTCGAGGCCAGCCCAGTGGCTATGAATGCGCCCAAGCTCCCTGCTGTTCGTCTCCCACTCAGCAGTGGTGGGGAGTGTGTCACTCCAGATGGGGTTGTCCTGGAGCTTCCTGCGTCGAACAAATTTAGTGTCTCTTGGCCCTCAGACAGTCGCACGACAGCCACACCACCTGCAGCAGAGCGGGCGAACCTCAGCTTTTCAGAGGCTGATTCCGAAACTTCGGATGCGGATTCAGGAAATGAACGTAGGGATTCATCGGACCAGCAGGAAAATGCGGAAACACCGCCAACGCTTCGCCAAAAGCACCACCGCTCTGACCCCCTGCCATCTTCTGTATTTCCTCACTTTTCTCGAGCCCTATCCACGCCGCTACCATCACAGATAGGATACCTCAGGAACCCCCATAGATCCAACTCCTCATCGTCGTCCAAGGAATCCCTTTCGGCACCAATCTCGCCAGACTCGTCACGTTTACAGGAGCTTTCCGTCGAGCTCGCCGATTCTGTGCAGATGATGATACAGACAATGCTGCAGATAACTCCTCCTCAACTGTTAGACCCCGCGAAGGAGCAATTCTCGGCGTGCTCGCTTTCCGTCCCGACATCTTCCATGTCCGCCATGCTGACCTCTATGAAAAACCTGAACTATATCTCTGCCAACATGGCAAGTCTATGTTCTGAACCGTCACGGACGCCGGTTGGTAATCCCTCGGATGTAAACGCGCCTCCGCCGATCACCGAGGCCGTCTTCACTGACTTTGACATTGGAGAGATGCTGCAAAGCGTTGGGGATTCACTTAGTGGGGCAGCCGCTCAGGCCGGGGTTGATTTAGTGCTGTATCATGGCGACGATATTGGTTTGCGACATGTCGTTGTGAGAGGCGATGAGAGTGGGATATCATATGCCTTATCGCATGTAAGTCCAGACACTCACATTTATTGGTCATGACCGAGCTCACAAATATCTGCAGGTTCTTCGACAAGTGATCAGTACAACGAAATCGGGCGATACCATTGAGTTAGGGCTACTACTTGGCCCTCTGGATCAGAAGACAGAGTCACAAGCACTATCGCCTGAGAACGAGTATCTCTCGGGCTCGGTAGGGCTGGAGTCTGAAGACCCCCTATCATGTACCATTCGATTATCTCACAAGTATGGAGCAATGCTTCCTCTCATTGATGGCGAATCTGTTCCAAATCGTCCCCAGCCGGCCTTTTCAACGCTCCTCCTTCGCCGCCTCCTTCACCATATTGGAGCTACTCTTACTCCAGACATGCCGCCACCGAAACTCTTCCCGGATGGCCGTACTTGTGACTTTAAGTTGTTGCTGGAGCGAGGTGCTATGTCTGTGACCAGTACGCCGATACTTGGTCATCCTGTCGATGAGGACCTAAGCACTGGAGAGCCATCCGTTGAGCAACTTACCTTGTTTGCGGAAGGCTTGAAAGGAAAGAGAGTTACTCTCTACGCCAATGCCAAAGGATCATTTGCTCAACATCTTACAAGCTCCTCGACATCGTGGGGCATGGATCTTACTCATGTATCTCTTGACGGAGAGGTCGACGGTCTCGTAGACGTACTTCCATCCCCAACAATATCTGGCATGCCGCCGCCTGCTGGCCTTCCTCCGAACTTCCTGTCTGTGAAGACGGACATCAATTCGTCTGGTTTGTCTCCCAAATCCGGCAGTGCACAACCGTCATTCATTTTCATTGATGATGACATTGAAGTGCTCAAAGAGCGGTTGCACGTTCTGCGTGCAGAGCAACCCTATCCTCTCAGTCTCAACCTCCGAAAGCGGCCATCTCTCGCAGCCCGACCACGAGCATCTCCACCATTTTCTCGTAACCCGGGCCAGACGCCTCCGACTTCCGTCGTTGTTGTCCATTTTACTAGTCTCGCCAACTTCAAAAGGATCAAGGATATCATCCAATCCGTTGTTGCATCTCATGCCGGCTCGACTGCACCACTCCCCGAAGTCATGATAATACCCAAACCAGTAGGACCGCGTCGGTTCTTGACAGCGCTCCACACAGCCGTTACAAGACCCCTCGTCGACCCCTTCTTCCACCCTACCGCCACCTCTCCCATGAGCCCCGGCATTCTCCCGAATGACTCCTTCTTCCACTCTTACCACGTCCCAGAGAGCGACAACACCGCCTGCGCCAATAACAACAACACTCTCCTCCGCCCCTCTCCCGGTTCACATCGGCCCTCTGGCTCCCGCTCTAACTCCGACCGCTCCACGAAATCCGCCACAAAAGATCTCATCGACTTCTCCACGCAGCCGCTCTCGCCTTCACCTCTTGCCATATCCGACAAAGTCGAGTACTTCTCCGAAGCCGCCGCTCAGCTCGGCGCATCCCCCTCCTCCGGACTTGTGATCCAGAGCCCCGACGGCCAGCCCGCTGGCATCTTCTTCCACCCGCGCAGTAGATCTCAGCGTAACCCTTCCAGTCAGTCTATGGAACGTGACAAGGGTCATCTCTATGTCACTACCCCCAACCAGAGCAGGCGGTCCTCGTCCCGCTTATCAACATCATCGTCTGCTGACCTGGACAGCTCAAGACACTCTGTATCGTTCTCCTCGTTACATAGTGGAGCGATGTCGCCAGCCGAGGCGTGGACGGCTGCATCGCCCAGTGTCCGTGCCGCTGCGAGGAAGCCGACTTCGCCGCGGATAGAGGAAGTGCCACCAACGCAAAGTCAGCAGGGCGCATCCTCCCCGGGCGGGGCTTCATCGTCTGGTTCGCCGCCGTCAGGATTTCCGCGAAGGCCGACCTTGATAATTGAAGCTGAGCGCAAGCCGACGCCGCCTGGCTCTCCGTTTGCAGAGAATGGGCCGCATAGGAAAGGGGGTCCACGGAGTAGCAGCTCCACGTTGACAGCGTCGATGAGTGTTTCGAAGAAGGGGAAGGCTGCTGCGGATGGGAATATCGTGCCGCCGATTAGTGTGTTGATTGTTGATGGTGAGTTGTATTTGCTCTCTCCGTTGTGCGGCTGGTATGGTTGCTCACCGATGTTGGTCCAGATAATCCGATCAATCAAACGATCTTGTCTACGTTCATGAAGAAGAAGAAGATTAAGTATGAGGTGGCGAGCAATGGGCAGGAAGCCGTACAGAAATGGCGGACGGGAGGGTTCCATCTAATTTTGGTACGCAATCTTGAACAGTTTCATCTCAGAGCAACAGTCACTGACTTATTGGCAAAGATGGATATCCAGATGCCAATCATGGACGGGATACAGGCTACGAAGGAAATAAGACGTCTGGAACAGAGTAACGCCGCCGCAGGATATCCTCCGGACACTCCAAGCGAAGAGCTTCGGACGCCTCCCCTCCGTACACCTTCAGACACCTCCTCAACCGACGCCTCGCGCTCAAACTCGACCTCCTCGCCGTACCGTTCCTCAGTAATCATTGTCGCCCTCACCGCTTCATCCCTCCAGAGCGATCGAGTAGCCGCCCTTGCAGCTGGGTGCAACGACTTCCTGACGAAGCCCGTCTCCCTTCTATGGCTCAACAACAAGATCATCGAATGGGGTTCCATTAAGGCTCTCCAGATGTGGGCCGACTTGCGTCCAGACGCCATCAGTACCATGTCGTCGGAGCAGGCGGCCCAGGCGCGCAATGTTGCTGAGCATCTGCACGTCCCCCCGGGTCGTATAACACCATCGCCCAGTCGGCCTGGGACAAACGCCGCATCCCAACCCCTTGCGGGCTCAAATAACTCCGGGATTATACCCTTGTCTTCGACGTCTCTTTCGTTTTGGGGTCCTGAGCGGCGTGCACCTGCTGGGTTCTGGAGTCAACTTGGTGAGTTGCATGTATTTGCTAGAACAGAGGATTAAGGCTCATTGAAAAGCCTTCTCGTAGACGGGGCGTCACAACCCACCTCCGCGAAGACTTTAAATGAACTTGCCAAAGGCTCGTACCCCTCATGCTCTTCCGTGTTTCAAGCTTTGAACTAATTTGCATGGACTTTCCAGATCTTGCGCAAGGTGCGCCAGCCCAGGCTCAACCCTGTAGTGGTTTAGTAACCTGTCCTCTAGGCGGCCGACGTGGCAGCTCAGCAATGCCAGCTTCGCTAAGTACAGTGGCATCTGCTATCCATGCCTCTGACACGGCCCAGCCACCAGAGTCGAAGCCCAACGAAGACGAAGACGAACACCGCCCTTCAACCACTCCACGATCGAATGCTGTTGACGCCATACCAGTGCCAGTTCCAGCGCCCAGGTGACAGCAGTGGGCGGCCTTTGGGGTCGTGGGGCTGGCCGCGTCCTTGCTCTACTTTCCTATATTTCAGGTCGCCGAGATGCTCCGCAGTGCCTTGTACAATTTTTTTGCCCGGTTGCGAGAGTAGTATATTTCATTCATATAGGGATGTTTGGACTTGATTTTTGCCCGTGCATTCCTGTCGTTTTCTTTGTCTTTCTCCTCACAGTGATCATGGTTCTGCATACATCTCATATGTCTCCCAAACATACACCCCCATCTTTATACCTTGTGCCTGTTTTTTCTGCTGCATCTCTTATGCGATTGGCTCCTCCTTGTGCTGCGTCTTCAGTAGCCGGGATGTTATAATCATGATCAGTGCTCTGGAACCTGTGTCGAACTGACGGCTGCGACTTGGCTGCGAGTCAGAGACGTAAGGTCGGCGTTGATCGTCGTGAACTGAATAATAGTAACAAATTCCAGATGCGATGAGCATGGCATGGGCGATACACTGTGAACGGGGTGAACAGGGATGGACAAGCGACATAAGTACTCCCTTAGATCAGAAGATGGCGTAGTAGTGGAATCGCAAACCCCTGATGAGTAGACGAAGCCCTTCATCAGTTCTCCCCCTTCTTGATTAAAAATTCCTTTGTAACCCCTGGGAGTAGATCGTACCACACTGCAACTATTTGTGCAAGGGTCGTCCTGTAATTTTAAAAAAGGTCGGGTACATAGGCCGATTTGTACGTTTCCTGAAGCTTGAGGTCAAGGGTTACTAAGGTCAAGGGTTACTAGTTTACACAATGTATTCGAGTATACATATGTATGACCCAAATCAATGTGCCTGTTTAAGTCCTCGTCGCAGCGCACCAATAGAAGTATATTTAGCGCTCAGGAGCAGCACTGGCCTTCCTGTCGATGTATCTCACCTCAAGCTGGAGCTAGGTCCCAGCGGCATTCAATCATCAGCCAGGATCAATGGAGGAAATACTGTTATCGCCAGAAATATGGTATCGGTAATTGGTACACCATCACTGCATGTGAAGAGATGAGTCTCCCATATGCTACTGCTAGTGACAGTTCTTCCATGATGTTCATCTTTTGAATAGTTGTTCATCAGTTTGATCCCCCGTCATCACCCCCACCTTCCTGCTGGCAGCACGACAGCCACGCAAACCACATCATAGTCCGCAATTGCAATACATCCTCCTTCCACACCTTTCGCTGGTTTTGCTCCCGGAACTCTTTCGTCAATTTCTCGCAGCGCTCCACATTTTCAGGGCTCACGAAATCTATCGCGACTTTGATGGAATCCGAAAGATTGGCAACCTGAAGTCGCAGAAATTGAGGCGCAGTCAGCATCCAACCACGCGAAATCCTTGAGAGTGGTACATGCCTGGTGAGCACATCCGGCCGGAATAAAGACCGCCTCCCCAGGCCTCTGATACACCCTATAACTCTTAACTCCATACATTTCATGCAACTCCTTCCTCAAGACCTCGTCCAAATAAAACTGCTGCCCATGAATCGGATCAGCTGCCCAATCATGCACTTGACTGGCTGTGAGTTTCGCATTCGCATTTGTGTTCGCTCCAGTGCCGTTTGCGGCAGCATTCCCAGCGCCGTTACTAGGGACACTCCCTCCGTTTGCGGCAGGGCCATTCGCTCGGTTATTCCTAGGTGCAAACCGTCCGTGGAGAAACGCCCGTAGCTTATCGCTATCCTCGGCGCGGAAGAGATCCCATACCGCACAGCCAGGCGAGCCATCGGGGCACGGCGCAGCGTATGTCATGATATTCAGCGCATCGGCCATGTCCATATGCAGCCGCGTTGACCCCTTGGAGCCCGCGGACAGGCTGGATGCCATCGCGTTATACATCTTGGGACCTGAGCAAAACAAATTTGAATCCCAGCTTTGAAGTACGAACAAATGACGTACCAAGGTCAGGAGCAACAGTATTGGAGGGAAAGTGGGAAGCGATGTTAAGGACTCCATCTCTCCGGACGTAGCTCGGGACAGGTACCGCCTTGCTGAAGTCGTCATACAGCTCCGGGAACGCTGACTTGAAATCCGTAGATGGAGGCCAATCCTGCCACACATCACATAAATAAGTCAGGCCAAGCACAAATTTATTAACGACTCACCTTCAGCTTCCAGCACTCTGTTCGGCCTTCATACTTCCCGAACCCCTCAAAGAACTCGCCCACGGTGATACGCTTATTCACTTCCGTCTGGCATTCAATGATCAAACAATTTTGTCCGCCATACTTCTCCATGAAGTACTCCGGTGTCCAATTAATATCGAACTTGCGTAGCACATCCGTCACAACAAGCGGTTCCCCGAGAGCCCAGATAGCAGGAAACGACTCCTCTGTCAGTGCGCTGTCCGCGAACCGCCGGATAGGCAGCCCAGGCGTATTGAGCGTCACGCTGGAGAGGTTCGAAGGAATGTACGGAAGGGAGGTGGAGCACGGTGTGATCCCTGTTGAGGGATGGAGGCCTGCAGCAGGAACGGAGGAGCAGCTATTCGGGTTGTTGTTTCTCGGTGGCAGAGTGCGGGAAGGCATCACGTTGGGGAGGTTTTGTAGGGATGGATGAAGGTTGACTGATGGCACTGAACCGGTATACGCCGTCTGCGTCGCTGCATATCCATTCGGCTGCACTGATGATCTATTCGTGATGGCCACAGACTGGGTTTCGGAAGCAGTCTTCCCGTTAACATTGGGTTCCGCGCTATTTTTCAAAAGTTTCTCCATATCCTCGATGGCCTGTCCCAGCTCCTTCCTACAGAACCGCGACATGGGCGAGAAGTCTTTGGTCTGGTGCTCATTTCGCCTCGTACAAGCCAAGAAAAAGGGATTGCTATGTGCATGCCTCTCTCGCCTTGCCTGCGCAGCCAAGATCTCGGCCGTATCCGCCCCAGGACGGTCCGTTGTGAGGTCCATGACTGTTGCGTAACACTCTGCGCAAGCTTCGCGTCCGCACAAACGACACATCCACGACGTGGAGAAGATGGATGTCATGCAGGTATCTGAGTGACGTTATGTCAAGGTCACAGGGATTGACGAGGGATATTTACGTACCGCAAGTTGCACGAACTTCGCTTTCCCGCGGACGAAAGATAATTTCAGGCATCCGCAAGTGTTCCAACTCTTGTCTCAATGTAGGCAACAACGCCTGTGCAATCGTTCTCTGTGTCCACCACAGTCAACACGTCCATCTTCAACACCCAGTTGGTCGCAAAGCTCACCTTGGTTCTCTGGATATGTCCCGGCCTCAAGGGCACGTTCCACTCCGTCGGGAAATCCATCGTCGGCGAATCCGCCTTCTGTGTCTCGATAAAGCTGATTCCAACAATATCCTTCCGGGAATTCTTCAAGAAAAACCGTATGCCTTGGAAACGGCACGTATCGCCCGCCCATCTGCGGGTGCAAGATACACACCGCGGGAACTGGTCTGTCTTGTACCGGTTTGACATACACCGTGCGAACTGGAGCTCTGGATGCAGCGCCTCGTCACTATTTGGCTGGTTGACAGCGGACAGCAGCTGCATGCCAGCTGGAGATGAGGTTAGGACGTGTGCTCAGAACGAGAACAGAAGCTCACATTCATTGGCTTTCTCTTTGCCTTTCCCGGCCGTGTATGACACGCTCGGCATCAATTTCGCTGGGGAAACAGTGTCACGACATGATCAGATAGACTCGGTGACCGAGTACACACCATTTTGAGCCGCAATTTGGGCTGCTTCGCTACGCTTTTTGGCATTGTATCCGCGCTTTGATGGCCCTATATGTACTTATGAGTGAAGTTCAATAGAACCAAGACAATCACAACATACCTGTCCCTTTGGTGGTCTTGGGTCGCTTCGATTTCGGCGGTGCCTCCTCCTCCTCGGGCGACGGACGTTTGTTTGGTGGCGGTTGGACAAGTCGCGGCTGCTGTTGCGACTGCGCCGGCTGTTGCTGCGACTGTGCTGCCTGTTGCTGCGGATATACTGATGCGTTGTACAGGCTGGACGATGTTTGATAATAGGATCCCTCCGTGTATCGCGATTCCTGACTTGTCCCGCGTGCCGCCAGGCGAACAGAAGCTCTTTCTGCTGATTGCCAGGCTAACCACAACAGTCAGCTCGTGAAAACACGAATAGGTGATATGAACACACATTGCGACACGTCAGAGCTCGAGTTTCCCGTGTATCCCTGAGACGTATAACCTAAAGACGGTGTTCAATTGCGCAACAGACATGGATGTTAAAAGAACAGACTGTGTGACTGGTAATCCCCTAATAATGCTGGACGAATGAGGGTCAACAATATACTATCAGGCTCATTCTTCGCGACAGACGCACCTGTCCGCTCATCAGAGTACATGGGCGCTGTTGCAGGCGCCGCGTATGTGGCCGTCTGCGACGGGTGCCAAACAGGTCCCTCCATAGGATACCCATTCCCGTCCTCCCGTCCCCTGCCCGTCCGCGTCGAACCATGCTCCGAATGCATGTCGGTTGAGCCTATGTTGTGGTGATGGTAGTGACGGACGCCATTGTCCCCTCCTTTGCGTCTGTTCCCATCGTCTGAGGCATCCCAGCTCGCCGCCCTAAGGTTGAACGATGCATTGCCTACAAAAGGCGACGAGGAAAGGTGTCCCGAGTGGCCATGAGGCTGAGGCTGAGGCTGATGATTCGAGGAAGCTGTGAGATTGGGAAGCTGCTGGTTGGCGAAGGCATCTTCAGAAGCCTCGGGGTTGAGAAGCGAAGTAATGGATGTTTTCTTCGTCGGATCTGCCGCTGCGTGGTTCATCTTGCAATGTGCTCGACGGTAACGCGGGGCACGCAGCTGGCTGTGAAGAACAAGAGAGAGTGGGATAAAGATGAGGAAGTATAAATTGTCAATCGCGGAGCTGGAACCTGGGGTTCACGTGGCCACTAGCCCGCTTCAGGGCTAACAAAGGCTCTAGTCTAGAGACTAGGCTTGACTAGGGCCTGCGACTCACCTTGTTTTCAAGGTTGCAAGATTCAGTGAGTCCGCGCGTTGAGAAAAGAGGATAGTGTTTCCGGGGATGTGATTATGGCAGGAAGAAAGAATGATCACGTAGAGTTGGAAACTCATGTCACACAGCCCGTGCAATCGTCATGACAGGCAGTAGTACATATTCCCATCGATTCTGAACGAGCGCCGCAGAAGCTCCAGTAAGTAGTTGAAGACAAATTTCGTTTGTTGTCAGCGTGTGAGAGAATTTAGAAACCAGTCAGATAAAAAGGCATAAATTGCATCGATCGCTATCAAATCCCTATATGTTGGGAAAACCTACCGTAGCTCTTCTCTTCTTCCAGACAAAATTGGCAAAGGGCATGTGCCTCGCTTATGTAGCACTCTCTCGTGCGCCTATCCTGGAGACAGGGCTTGAGAGACCAAAAGTCATGAATAGGAATAGGAATACGAGTGTCGTCAAAGAGTGCCCTATCATGTGTTATATGTGGCATAAATCTGACTGACCTTGCTGCCTCATACCCTCCATTCTCTGGCTGAGTATCAGTCCATGTGAGAGGGCGACAAGAAGCCCATCGTCAGGTTCGCCAACACCGATGTTTCTTAAAAACATCAAACGATCACAGAAGAATAATTGGTGCGGATCTTCCTTGCAGGTTAGTGCGAAAGGTCGCCAGTTCTTCAAGTGCGAGTGCCGACCAGAGCGTGTAAAAGAGTTGTATCATGCTGGGCTCCTGCGTGGTAAATTCCAGCGCAATGTCGGATGGCAAGTTAGGGATAGACAAACAAGTCCGAGAAGATCCAGTGTTTCTAAATAAGGAGCAGGCTTCTAGGAATGCATCCATCGCTACCGGAGGATTTAGTCACTCGATCGGCTTCTGGGCGACTCGGTAGCGCTCTATTGGCGAAAGTACTGCCCGTTCAGAATGAACTAGAGTAACATTGGAGGAGGGATTGACGAATGAGTAGCCACAATACAGCGTCCCCGCCTTTTGATAATGATACAATAATAATATTGTTGGCAATATTGAGCGTTTTAGCAGGACAGGCACTTCCGCTGGTGCAGTTGAACGAGATATCGTTCTAAAGGCTTCGGAATTCCAGCGCAACACGACGCCAAAGAGAGTAACCATGGAGTACCACCTAAATCCAAGTTTTTTCCATCAAGTCCGGCTGATGTTGGATGGTAAGTATGATGTTTAGATATGACTTAAGGTGGAGGGGACTGCAACTTTGGGATAAAATACCCACAAACAACCGCCAATGGTGACCGATCATGACTCCCGATTCAGTCGATAAAGCATTCCTCGGATCCCTCCCCCTCAACTCCTTCTGGTGATCCTACCGACCATATCTGAACACCATGGCTCCCAGAACCTGCGCTCTGTGCGAATCCTCCAAAGCCATGCTGAAGCGCCCCAAAACAGGACAACAAATATGCCGCGACTGTTTTTTCTACGTCTTCGAAACAGAGGTACACAACACCATCACCCACTCGAAACTGTTTAAACCTGGAGATCGGGTCGCTATTGGGGCTTCTGGCGGAAAAGGTGCGATGAGTTGTTTTGTCTTTGCAACTGGCGTGTTTCTCATTAGAACATGTTATAGATTCAACGGTTCTAGCACATGTCATGAAGACGTTGAATGAACGATATTCATACGGTCTTGACCTCTTCTTGCTCTCGATCGATGAAGGCATTACGGGATACAGAGATGACTCGCTCGAGGTATATCTTATAGATTCACATACTGCTTCATTCGTTTACTCATCCAGTGATAGACTGTGAAACGGAATCAGCAGCAATACGATATGCCCCTCAAAATTCTCTCGTACGACGAGCTATACGGCTGGACCATGGATGCCATAGTATCCCAAGTCGGCCGAAAGAACAACTGCACGTTCTGCGGTGTCTTCCGGCGACAAGCCCTCGATCGAGGAGCTGCGATGTTAAACGTCGATCACATCGTTACGGGGCATAACGCAGATGATATCGCGGAAACTGTGCTGATGAACAGTATGCAGGCCCCCTTTCTTCGTCTCCATGGGATTTCTAACTGATTTATTTTCATGAGTTATGCGAGGCGACGTCGCAAGATTGGGACGATGTACAACGATATGCACGCAGGGCGAGGACACCATCAAGCGCTCGAAACCTTTCAAGTATGCATACGAGAAGGAGATCGTCATGTAAGCCAATCCTACGCGACATTCGGTCTTCCATCTGACAATCTGTCGACATTCCCCAGGTACGCGTACTTCAAGAAGCTGGACTACTTTTCAACAGAGTGTATATACTCACCGGATGCCTATCGTGGGCATGCACGCGTGTTTTTAAAGGAACTAGAAGCTGCCAGGCCCAGTGCTATCATCGACATCATCCATTCTGGCGAAGCGTTCGAGATCAGAGAGGAAGTCAAAGCTACGCAACGAGTCCAGCGTCAGTCTCACCTGTCCATTATGCCGCATAGTTATCCTGACTTCTGTTATGTCAATAGAGACATGCCAACGCTGCGGATACATGTCGAGTAATGACTTGTGTAAAGCTTGCACGTTGCTCGAAGGACTCGAGCGCGGTATGGCCAACTCCGGAGTCGTGCGTTTTATTCACGATTATGCAGAATTTTCATCTTACCGATCTTCCTCTAATATATCTAGACGGATCGTGGTCGCAAGTTGATGGATGCTCAGGGCCCTGCACCAGACAACCTCAGGACTATTCCCCTGTTCAAGCTTCCATCTGGGAATCCGGTCCTCGCAATCGAGACGACTTTATAGTCGCAACACTCATACGACACACTCCTAGACTCCCTTTATCACCCACTTACTATATACCTCCAAGGTTCAAACTTTCCTTAATTTCAGTAAATTATCTCTCGTGTATGTATTCATTCATGTATCCATATCCTTACATACAGTGTTATGACTATAGAAACAATGCAATGCCAATAAAGCCTAAGGTATATTGTCTAAGCTAGACCGAGAACTTTAGATGAAATAACATCCTCGATGAAGAAATAGGGTATATTATTAAATTGTCACATGCCTTCCTTAGCCATTGTCATCCAACAACCTTCACCACCATCGTCCCCCCATTCGCAAGAACCCCCTTGGTTGACTTACCAAAAACATCAGGAGCCTTCTCGAACATGATCACCCTCTCCATCCCACCACCACTCTCCCCAACCCAAGGTCTTACCCCATCCTCCATCACCGTCCTTACCACCGCCCCAAGCGTCTCACGTACATCCTGTCCCTCCCAATCCACGTCTTGCACCGCACTCACCCAAGCATACCCCACCTTCCCCCTCTCGACCCCTTTCCCATTCTCATGCCCCCCCACACCAAAATTAAGCGACCGCAGCCCCGCCCGGAAGTTGTCCCCCGCACTCGGAATCGCCCGCCCCGGCGTATCCCCCACAAGCGTCGTGAACTGCTTCACCTCGATCCCCGCATGCTTGCTTTTATCCTTCTTCCTGCCTCCCTCTCTCCCTGCACCCCTATGTGCAACACCAAGCGACTTCAACAGCCGCTCCGATGCCTCCCACACCTCCTTCCCACCAACAGTATCCAGCACCGCGTCAAACACGTCTCCATCTGCACAAAGCGTGTCAATAACTCTGACCACCGCCCCCCGGTCGTCTTCCCCACCTCCTACCTCGCCATCATCGAAGATCACTTCCTCCCCTCCCCATGCACGTATCCGCTCCTCCACCCTCCGCATATGATATTGCTCCACATTTTGTGCATCCACACCATCACCATCACCATTGTCCGCTGGCCCCTCTCCTTCGTACACCAAAGCCGTAAAAGGTACATGCACAGACACCCGCCACCCATGCCGAACCAGCATTTGCACCGCCATCGCACCAGCTCCATCGTGTCCCTGTAGCACCAACACCCGCCTTCGCCTCCCCAAATTCCGATGATGCTCGCTCGGTAACGTAGGAACCTCTTTCCCTTTCCCCTTATTCACAGGCGAAACACCATCGACGCTTCCCAAATCCCATCCACTCTCGACCGGACTGGGCATCGTCGTACCTCGGTGATCATCAGTAAAGCTAGAGAACGCGAATGCGAACGTGCGGACAGCGCGATACGCTGGTATTCCACAGATGGGAAGGAGCGCGAGCTCTTCTAGGGTTGGTGGGAGCACATGTGGTCGTGGGTCGGTCGGATGGTTATGCGTGCTCAGAGGGGGCAGGCGCGGTGCTTTGTTGACCTTGGTGCTATTATTCCGGGAGGGAGCTGGAGAAGGCTTTGAAGAGGAGCGGGAAGACGAGGATCGGGAAGGGACGGGCGTAGGGTTGGACGGGGTATGGCTTGAAGACGCTTGGGAGGCAGAGTTGCTTTCGGGTTGGGTGTCGTGAAGCTTGAGTGAGAAAGGCGAGTGTATGTCTTCGTCCATGCGTGGGTAGGGCGAACGGTGTACACGATGTCGATCGACGACAATAAATTCGGCGAGAGCACCGCACTAGTAGGGAGAGCATTAGACGTCAATAAAATGATGCATGGCAGGCCAGAAGACCCAGGGAGAGTCCAGATTAAGAAGAAGCTGGCTTGCTTTTGTTCCGCCATAACGCCTTTAAACCCAACGTACCTTCTTCAAATCCAAGAGTCCAACCACCCAATCCCCCCTCTTTACCTCATCCTCAACTTCCCACCCACACTCCATTATCCGGCCAACAAAACTCCTCCCAGGGATAAATCCTACCCCAGCTGGCGGTGTATGTGAATGTGCATTCGTATTCCCAGGCGAAGGCATCGAAGACGAGAGCGCCGACTGGGCACCGGGACTCGAAGCGGGGGACGCCGATCCGAAACGCCCCAGCGTCGAACGCAGGCTGACACTCCGTTTTGGTGTGGTGGGGCGCGTAGAGGTTGTGGGGCTATCCTTGGCGGGCGTGCCGGGTTCATATGTATTGGAACGCATAGATCCGCCGACGCTGGTACTTCGGCCACCGAAGACCAACCGCGAGTCTACACAATCTAGGCCGACAGCCCACACTTGTACGAGTACGCTTCCGCTCGGAACGTACTTTGGCGGTGTCCGATATGAGGTGAAGCCGAGGGGTGTGTCAGAGTCCCGTAGGATGTCGGAGGTATGGCCGTTGGCGGTGACAGCACCGTCCTCACTTTGACTTCGGAGCCTCTTCTGTTTCGCACCGAAAGCTGATTGAAGTCCGGACGGAGAACCTAAGGGAGAAGATGACGTGGATGTGGAGCCTCTTCTGAACAAGCCCATCAACTTCTTCCCGGGCGATGTGTTATAATCTGATGAGGAACCACCACTGAGTCCTCTCACCACCTCGACACTTGCCATCGTAGTCTGGGCGACACCACTCCGGGTCAAATCTACCTTGCCATCGAAATCAGCTGCGTTGCCGTAGTTTAAATTAAATATGCCCTTCGGGCGGTGGGAGGTTTGGGATAATAGAGCCGGAGCACGGGGGAGGACGAGAGAGGTATATCCGGGCGTGCCTTGGGATGGGATGTCGCCTAGAGTGAATGTAGGGATGGAAGTGAACGTTGCGTCGTATGGGTCTGCCGAGGATGAAGCATACTTCGATGGTTTGTTCGAAGAAGATGATGAGGCATGTAAGGAGTTTGTAGGTGGCGAGTTCGAGGTCGAGGTCGATGCATGGGAAGCAGGCGCGGACGCGTGACCAAGCGATCGTGAGCGCCGATGGTGCATAGTTGTTGAGTTGGGCGGAAGCCTGTCACTCCTTGAACTCGAGCTCGAAGCGGAAGTTGACGAAGGGGCTGGATTGGAAGCTATGCGACTGCGGGGGCCAGACCGTCTGGGTTGGGAGATGATCACATTGCTGCGGGGTTGATTGATATCGGGATATGCATTCGACGAGTCTTCAAACTCATCCTCTTCGAGGAGGGCGGCCATACTGGTCATGATGCTAGGTGTGGCTTTAGACATGGATTTGGAAATCGCTGTGTTGTATTTTGGACGAGCTTGAGACTTTGCAGGTGGTAGGAGGCTATCAACTTGTCTCCGTGGGGTTGTCGTAGATTTTGTTATTGGTGGGACGAGCCACCGCACGTCCTTCGCCCATTCCTGATCCACAGGCCTGTTTTTATTTTGTGGTGGTGGATGATTTGTTTTCCTGTGCATCGTGTGTTGTCCTGAATCAGATTGAACTGGAGAGGTCACGCGCGAGGATTCCGACGATGCCAAAGAAAACAAAGAGTGAGCATCAAGCGACGTCGAAGAAATAGACGTGTTCGATGTGTTTGTATGTGTGAAAGATGTTTTCGTCGACGGTACTACTGGCGGTGGACTTGGAGGCCGCAATGGGCCTACAGTTGAAGACGCCATCGATACCCTTGGAGATGTGTTTGGTGTGTAAAATACGTCGCGGTCGGAATCTGTGTCGTCGGCGTCGTCGTCTTCAGCGTCTATGGTTGAAAGCTGTTTGTGGGGGGATTTCACGGTCACGTCATTGGTACGCTTCTGACCATGTCTCCGATCAGCATGACGGGAATTGCTAGAACATTAGAATTCATACAACGGCTTTTATCTCGTCGTTGTCTCCGACGACGATGGTGTGAGGTAATTCATGACCATTGGTCTCGGCCGCAATGCGGAGCATGTCCTGCTTGGTCGAATAGTAAACCTTTTCCTGCGGAAATGAGTACGTCTGCGAGGGCCGTCCCAGCAGCGCTTGAAGCATGGTTGGTTTTGTCATCGACGGGGAGAAGTCCTTGGACGTCGTTCGACACGTCGAGGAGGCTTTCGGGAACCGGCGCTCGCCGTACAGACTCCAGAGTGAACCTCGTCGTGATGATGTCACATGCCGCCGCTATGTATTTGGTTCGGGTACCACAGCCAAATACACCATTTGTACCGTCGGCATGATCGGATGTTAACCCTGTGGACCGCTTCTGCCGCATCAAAAGTGTCTTCGCGACTTCCACCGCCGATTTGGAATGGCAAGTTGCAGTCATGTGGATGGTTCAAATGAAAAGGAAGTTTTACAAATACCTCCCTTCAGTTCCTCTCCCACTTGTCCTCATCCTATAAACACCCGCGGATGGAGACAAAGGTCGAGACCGAAGTGGTTGGCGGTGTACCCCTCCCCGATGACGAGAAATCCGGAGGTTCTACAGTTGGACAAACCCAGCAGGAGAATCTTGAGGAAGAATTCCAAGAAGGGGGTCTCATGGGCTGGGCTACGGTAGGTGGAGCGTAAGTTGGCTACCTCGTGTTCATCTGAAATGTTCTAATGATCTGCGTTCGCGACTAGGTTCATAGTTCAGTTCTGCGGCTTCGGGTATGTGGTAATGCGGTCACCGGGAACCAGAGACTCCCGGTTGGATTCATCCACTTCTCTCTAGATACACAACGTCCTTTGGCGTGTACCAAGGTAAATTGTGGACGACCTGTTCACATGATACTCTCTGAACTACTGCTGAAATATTACCCTAGACTTTTACACTCGGACCTACATCACGAATCAGTCGCCTTCTGCGATATCGTGAGTAATGCCGTACACGCTCATCACGGTTCTTCAGATTTCAGACTTCTATGTCTTTACCAGCTGGATCGGCAGTGTGAACGCGTTTCTGGTCGTAGCATGTGGTGTCCCAGCCGGCAGACTCTATGACAAAGGGTACTTGTACGTTATATTCTTTCGAATTTCTAATCCTCTCTTCCTCACTCAAACTATTTCATCAGCTACCACCTCATCTACGGCGGCTCCTTCCTAATCTCCTTCTCCCTATTCATGCTCTCCTGCGCTAAACCCAATCAATTCTACCAGGTACACAACCTATTCCTTTGTTCCCAACTACCGCAGAACCTTCCACCATCTGATGCCCCTCCTCCTAACAGGTCTTCCTAACCCAAGGCCTCGGTGCAGGTATCGGTGCCGGCATCATGTACATCCCAAGTCTCGCCATCATCTCACACTATTTCCGCGCGCGCCGCGCCATGGCAATGACCATTGTCGCCGCCGGCTCGTCCTTCGGTGCCATCATCCACCCCATCATGCTGAACAATACGATCAACAGCGCGCTGGGGTTCGCAAATGCCACGCGCGCGAGTGCCGGCATGGTGTCGGGGCTGTTGCTGGTTGCGTGTCTGTTGATGCGTACGAAGGCCCCGTGTGGAGGCCCGCCGACGGTGAACCTGGGAAAATCATTGAAGAAGTTTATGAAGGACTTGCCGTATGTTGTTAGTATCATTGGGTATGCTTGATTTATCTTCCTGTATAATTTGCTTGGATTTCTGCATTGATGACGAGTGGCTGATGTAAACATTTTCATTCCTGAGCACAGGTCATCGCTCTTTCTTCTGGGATACTACTTCCCTCTGTTCTATCTCCAACTTGACGCGGTATCACATGGACTCAGCGAGCAATTCGCATTTTACGCAGTTCGTGTCAACTTTCCCCGATCAAGTCACTCGCAATTTAATCCATTTCCTTGCTGCAGCTCGTCATTATGAGCGTCGCAAGCTTCATTGGTCGTCTCATATCTGGGGTCCTCGTACGGTACCTCGGCGTTGGCAATATGGTCCTGGTCTCGACTGGATGCTGCGCCATATTAATTTTCGCGATGAGTGGTCTGCAGACATCAGCTAGTGTCGTGGTACTGGCTATCCTGTACGGGTTCTTCGCGGGGATGTGTGAGTTTTCTCAAAGCGTCCTTCTCTCTCGTTTTAGCTCTTTCGACGTGGCTTAACCTTACCTTTTTGGGGGCAATGAGATATCGCGCTGATTGCACCATTATTGGCTCTTCTTTCGGATAATGTTTCCGAACTTGGGTATGTCTCGTAAAACCAATGCCAGGACCTCAGCACGTATAAACGTCGCTATGCAGAGTCCGAATGGGTGTTGGCCTGGCGTTCTCTGGTCCGTTTATGCATTTCTTTCTCTACATCTAACAAGTGTACTAAAGATAAATTCAAAGGACTCGGCGTCTTGACTGGTGAAAATGTTCTCCCATCTTTGCATTGCAAAATCTAACATAACATCAAAAAACTACCCACAGGAGCACCTATCCACGGCGCAATTCTCGGGAAGGACTTCGTTTGGTGGAGGCCGGCTGTGTTCAGCGGGGTGAGTCATTTATTCCTTACGCACTCCTGTTTTTCAATTGATTTTTGATCGAAATGACTGTCAAAAGACCATGTCTCTAATCGGCTTTTTCTGCCTTGTGGGAATGATGGTGTTGTTGGGAAGGCGGCGGCGGCAACAGGAAGCTGAACACACCAGGGAGTCGGGAGTAAGTCCCGATACATAGAAGTAGACTCAGAGAGTACTTTATTCCCAGCTAAACACAAGCCATTGATACACCCGAGTTCGCCTCAGTGCATTAATATTCAATCCCAGTTTACGACTTGAGATTACGTACAGTATGTTCATGTGTACTCTACCAGACATACAACACTGTATCGCTATATCATGGCCAACGCGATAGGCTTCCAACGGTCAAAAACATAAGTAGAGAGCCGTAACCCGATCGCGAGCGGCTCACACCCTCACGCCAAAGAAAAAACGGCACCAAGCGCCACAGCAACGAGCGCGCCACAGCCCACAGCACGAAGGCGAATCGCGCCGCTTGTCGAGACGGTTGTCGACTTGACAGGCGTGCCGGCGGCTTTGCACGCGGAGACTAGTTCTACACGAAAAGAAAGAAATGGTTATGTTTGTAAAATGCAATCTGGATGCAAGAAAAACAAGACGTACCATCAATGACACCCTGAGCGGTCTTGACGTCCAAACCACTTTCCTCGACCCCGGCGATGCAGCTGAAGCAGGTGCCAGCCTCTTCAATAATGGAGTCATTGCAGATGCAGCTCGCGGTGGTGCAATTCTACCGAAAAGAAGGGAAACCAAGAGTAAGCGGATTGGGACCTATGAGAGAAAGTGAGATAATGCGGTACTGTACCGAAAGTCTCCTGGAAACGGGGTCACAGATGGGGAGACAAGACGAAGGGGTATCGTCGGTCTCAACGGGGCTCAGTTGGCGAACAAGGAGGGCACGGATGGTGTTGGCAGGTGTAGGGTCGGCGGGGACTGTTCACGAGAAGAGGAAAATAGATCAGCATTGACAGGTGAATTGAACAGGAGACCATGCATACCACGAGTAGAAGCCAAAAGGAGGGTAGCGGAGGTGGAAAGGAGAGTGAGGAGCGCAACCATGGTGAGCTGTGGGAATGAGCTGATCAACAGTAGGCGCTGCAGTAAAAAAGAGCGGAAATAAAGCCTGAAGAGGGGAGTGGTGGCGAAAATTAGAGTGGTCTGAAGCCGTTTGCGCCTTTTAAAGTTTGGACAGACAGGTTTCTTACGCAACCCTAGCATTGCAGATGAATCAGAACATCCTGAGCTTGATTGTGGGCGCATCAATCATCGATCACCGCCACTAGGAACAGGAACTTTTAATACAGGTTCAAGTCGGTGGTGTCCGACGTCGGTCGCAGCAAAGAGGGCGCATCCACAGGCTTAAAGTAATCCAAACAAGTAGGTTTTAAGTGCTCCCTTCTTTCACCAGCCAAGATGTAGCAGACAGAACTAAGGCATAGTCCGCGTGGATGACTCAAGGATTGATGGAAAGTCATCAGATCAGATAGCTCCGATAAAGATGGAATGGAGGCAACAGTGCATTCCTGACTACTCCTGAACGGGCTGGAGCCTGAAAACTTCTGAGACCAAGTCGAATTCGCTGAGGCCACCATCATCGACGAAACAAAAGCCTACAAAAGCTTCATCATCTGTGTAAAGTGTGTCCAAAGACATGACCAGTGATCGTCAGACACGGATATCCGAAGCCTGCGTAGGTTCAGGCAGTATCTACAACTGCCTTTGGGAGACTAGTGATCACTGACTGAAGTTAGTTATATGACTCTGTGTGCATGTATATTACATGTATAACCAACCTTGATAGAGACAATAAGCGAGCCTTCCTGTCTTCGAAGGCTGAGGCATTATATCCACTGAGGGAGGCTATACAGTCGTCGAGACTCGACATTGAACAAGCTGTCGTCCAGCGTCAAGTCGAATCTATGGCGACGGCAGGCCTGGGATTGAATCGGCAATTGCCGGGTTGACGCGTCCAGTCACGCTGTGACTGACGCGTACGTGTTTTCTCTCTTCCCAACCACAACGCGTAATATGAACCACGATGTCGACGACCCAGAAGCATATCTTGGAGCCCAAGAGCGACGCTCAGGGGGCCATATGAACCGCCAGAAACCTCATATTCTCTCTCGCATCCGGAACTTCAATATTTCTTCGATCGGATCTGCTTTTTCAGGGCCTCTGTCTGCGATGAACTCTTATGTTTTTCAGGAAAACCCAAACGATTCTAACGACAGAAACACTGGATGTGACTCCTGGGGCTATGCGTGTGATCTTGAATCTGCACGGACTCCTACTGGCGATGACTACCGCGACTCATACGACATCTATGATCAAGTTGTGCAAACTTCGACTCCCACTCAAACACGTTCAAGCTCGCCATATCAACCTACTCGCCTCTCGGACGTTAAACGGATCTTCAATAACTTTGCTCGCGCTCGTCAGCTTGATCACTCTCATTCGCACATGGATGACAAGAAGAATTCAATGGATAGGACCTCACATCAATCAAGCGACCTTATGGAAACTCCGCCTCTCACTCCTGACTCATTTAATGAACAAGCTCTTCCATCCCCTGCTCTTTCGAACGAATATGAAGACATGAAGTGGAAGAATGATTTGACAAACCAGGCAGTCAACTATGATAATCAAGATTTCTCGCACGATGAAGCTCAGTACAACCGATCCCAGTCGCATTCTCTCGAAATAAAAGAAGGAAAAAAACCTGAACGTGCCCTTGTGCGTAACTATTACCTTGCCTGGCTTGCCTAGAGAACTCACATTCCTACTGAAGTACTTTGATGCTCTGATCGAAGATGTCCCTGGAACGAACCCCGCAACGCTCAATCCAAACCAGTCAGTGGTAGTCGCTGATGAACTCGACGAATGGTACGGGTTGGAGTACACACTAGAATTGAGCTGCAGAGACCGACTTCCCTCGGACACCCAATCCTTTTCCGCTGGCGAACATTCCAAGGTGCGATCTTCATCAATTCCTATGTTGTCCTCAACATAACACACTCATCACGTTCCGGCAGAGTCGTGAATCCTGGGCCGCAATTCACCAAGGCAGCATCCACCCGTTCTTCGAGGACGAGGACTACTACCGTTGGAAGAACTGGCACCGGTACCTCGACCGCCAAGATGAACGGCGTAAGCATAAGCGCGGCTTCGAGTTCAAGGCACTTTCGAAGGATCTGTCGTGGTTCTATGTGGAAGAGATGCGGACGAGGGATGTCATGTATTGGCAAAAGGTGCGGCGACCCCGTCGCGTTAATCAAGTATTCAGACTGAACAAACGTGAATTCGGCGCCCATAGGAAGTGTATGGCGTCGTTGCGAGGGACCTGAAGGAGCGGCTCGGTATGCTTATCGAGCATCGACCGGTGAGTTTATACCTTTCAACGCATGAGCATCTCGTGGTTCTCACTCATGATGTCTAAGGACCCATACTTTCCTGCAAAGAAACATAACCTTGGATGGTACCTCAGACGCTCCCGCTCCGTCGCCTGCCTCCGTGAACTCTGCTCACTCCCCGAACCCAGAACGACAATGCTTCCTGTGAATGACGACCGAGGGATGTTGGCTCAGCATGGATACGCATAGCTTCTTTCGACTGCACTGGTTCCCTTGCTGCATTGCTTGACTGAATTCGACCATGACGCTCCGGAGAATAAGTGCTTCCCCTTTTCGCTTGATTTCTTTTTTCTTTGGATTTGTTATGTCGGTGAGCTTGGACTGTAGAATCAATAGAAGTGAATTATGTGCCCGGTGAAGGATGATTCCAATAAATTTGATGCGTTGATATTCACAATATATTAACCAATACGTTCTAAGTAAGAAGTACTATGAAAGTTAAGGATAGTAGGTATAGTAAGGTAGCCTGTGGTGGGGATAGGAATGTGGGATGTGCATGTGTGGTATGTGACGTAGCGTGGGTGTTGTAAGTAGTGGTACAGATGTGGATACACGATAACATAGTGATGTGGTGGGATGATAGTAATAATGATAGTGTGTGGCCCCTAGTGGGAGTCCATGTGCCTATGCAGCATGTCCATGTGGTGTGAGGGGTGTGGGGTAGCATCCGAAACGAACGTAGTAAAATGTCCAGAAGCATGAAGAATTAGATGGCTAGCACGTCAAACGAAAACAAAGAGGGGGAGGGGGAAAGGAAGGAATAAAGGAACCGAAGCAGCAGTGTCCAAGCACTCTATATGACCCATAAGAACCAAAAAAAATGAACGGCAATTAAAAGAAGCACGAATAATCAAATCCAGGAGTGGGTCAGGGGTACGAGGTCCATCGGGAGCTCCACGATGCTCTAAACATCAAGCGTATGCGTCGCGCCCCTCTGGCCTACCCCAATCCTCGAGCTCAGCACAAGCCGTCGGAACGCTCCATGCCCGTGTCCGTGATGCACACCGGTCCCATCCCCACTCGGATCCACCTCGTCCAACAGCGATCCACGCTCCTTATCGCTCCCGTCCTTATGTCCCTTCGCCGTTGCAGCACCCCACATCCGGCTGAGGAAACCGCCCGAGACACCCGTACGCGCCAGGGATATGCTGAGGCTAGGCATGGTCTCGCTTGACGCGATGCGATTCAGCGCGTGCCCCGTGCTGCTCGTATTAGGAATGGAGAGCGACGATGAGCGCTTGTAGTCGCGCTGGAGACGTGCCGTACGCGGGTGGAAGAGCGCAGTGGCAGTAGTGGAGGCAGAGATAGAGAAGCTGGTAGACGCTGATGTGGGAGGCGGAGAGGACGCGGTGACAGTGTGCACGGAAGAAGTGTCCGAGGGCTTACGGGCGCGGTCCTGTTTCCGGGACTGTGGCTGTGTGAGGTGGTGCGAGCGGTAGGTACGGGATGGTGTAGGACGAAGGATGAAGGGCCGTTTTACAGCGAGCGGATCTGCGTCATCAACCACGGGACCGTCCGCATGGGTCGAATCGACATCTAGCCGGGGCCGCGAGTTGTACACCTGCGCAGAGTTTTCATCATCTGAGCATTCGCTGTCGGAGCTCATCCACCCCGACGACGACGACGAGGATCCAGAGTCGTCGACCAGAGATCCCATATCGGAGGACGAGGAGGAGGAGAGCGAGTCGATGCTGACCACGCTGTACATAGGTGGCGGTACGACCGTCGACTTGGCCGATAGTTGCATCATTGATGGCTGCTTTTCCATCCTCCGCACGACCGCGGGCGACTTGGGGATCGCGATCGGGACTGAGGACTCATGACCTTCCTCGGGCGGTGAGGGCGGCATCTCGACCTGCTGAACCTGCAATGCCTGAGCATGCGCGCGTGCTCGTCCCGCTTTCGCAACTCTATTCACTGCCGATGCTCTTATGTTGGCGGTTTGGGCACGACCTCTACTTGATGTCATGAAGGGCGCAAAGAGCTTGCATGCCTCGGCCTCATCGAATCGGAGGTCATAATCGAGGAGATAGAGGAGCTGCTTCTCCATGAGGTTGATCTCTGAGATGTCGAACAGGCCTGCGTATTGCGCCCAGTGGCAGTTTTTGGGTGAGGAATCGTTGAGGTACTTTGCCGTGACAATGAGAGCCGCCAGGAAAACCCGGTGACGCGTACACGGCATACCTGGGTAGATTTATGGAGAGGTGGTCAAAAAATGGGGATCAAGAGGATGGCGGCTGACATACCCTTCGCCATGGGAGGAAGCTTTGCACGCAACCGTTCCATGTACACCAGAGTCGTAAGGAGGGTTGATACCTGCACGTTCGAATACTTCACTAGATGGTAAATGAAGTGCTCCAACGATGGTATGTGCCTGCTGGACGGCTCTTTTTGATCGACAAAGGTCACCCGCTGCGGCGTGTGCGGCGGTGTGGGGATCGCCAAAGGTGCTGGGGCCTCGTCCTCAACTTGAATGACTTTTGCTACATGGCGAGCAACATACTCGATCATCTCCATCGTCACAGCGCTGTCCACAAGGTTTATCAGTTGCGGATTGTGCGAGCTATCGGGCAGGAGCGAAGCCGGGTGGCGCAAGCTGCGTGTTATTGGGGATCGCATGGGGAAAAGAGAGAGGAGATGGTAGGGATAGTTGTGTGTATATTTTATATATACCCCGTCAAGGGATGTATAAAAGTAACGGAAGAAAGGAATGGGGCGTGACCTGAAGGACAGGAAACCTGGCGTGGTTTTGATCGTGAAAGGGGCTTCCACCCTAGCATGCGCAAACAAGAGGCGGACGCGTCGATCATGAGGTCGAGAAAGGCCCCCAGCCTGAGTTCAAATTCAATGCGATCTTCAAGCCGACTTGACTACACAAAGACTCTCCTGCGTCAAGAAATCCGGAATCTCAGAAAATGCATAGATCGATCTTGTCAGAATATTGTCGAGCAGAAAGGTGTGCACAGTACCACGGAAGACAAAGTTAGACTTGAAAGGCTTCAAGTTGTGTCCAAGAGCAGCCTAAAAGTACCGCACGTCGATTCAAATTGCAAATTGTGTCCGAGAAGGGTAGAATTCACCAACACGTTCGACGAGTGGGACTTTCCACGATAGACTGAATTAGAGGTTCCTGGAGGTTCTGGTTCAAGCGACGGTTCCGGCGACCAGGAATGTCAATGAGTTCAATGACCACTGGGATTGGGAATATCACATGATCAACGCTTCGAACTCTTTGACGCGACGCGACTTCGGCAAACACAAGCAGAAATCATTTTTCACACTAGGCCCCATGGAGTCACCATATCTTATCAGATCATATCCTAATACTCTCCGTGCAAGTTCTAGTCCTCTTCACTTGAATCGGAGTCATGCATGATCATCGGAATCATCACCGTCCTCCGAATCCGAGAAGTTGGAATATCAATGAAATTGAAAGGCTTACTGTACTAATTCGACTACTCTCCATATAACGCGTAACACGGGCTCCTGAAGAGAAGAGAAATCTTGGGTGTGACACGTAACAATTTCTTTTGAAGAGCGTTACAATACACAAGATATATGATCAAAAACTCACTTTTTTTCATAAGCCACTGGAGGCAGGGATCACCCTGGAAGTCAGATTTTTCTCCCGAGCGAGTGAGGAGATTGAAGGATTGTAACGCGGAACTAGTATCACGAAGAGCTGAAGAGATCAAAAAATTTTGTAACGCGTAGCATGCCGAGAAGAATAGGTCGAATCAGTACAGTACCCTTCATTAGAGAAGGTGAATGAAACAGTGTCTGTAGAGGAGAGATTAACCTTGCGCACTGTCCAGTATATAGTGCATATCCGTGATCGTTCGCTGGCAGGTACTTACTGAAGTCTGGACTCGAAAGAGTAAGTAATACGTGACGGCAAGCAATAAGGGACAGTTTGAGATGGAAGTCGCAAGCATACAACTGACAACATGCACAACTAAAGTACTGATGGCGCAAAAAGTTGTTGCTCAAGCTCCCAAGTCTCCATGACCGTCCTACTACAGTAGATCAGTCCTTCAGCCCCGCCTTAAGTACATCACCAGCCAGTAAGTCTTCCTTGAACAACCTCCATGATTGGCATGATTCAACCCAACGGCAAAACGCCTCTTAGCGTGGGGACATCATCGTCTAGCCTCTTCTCCGCCCAGTGCACCAACTCGTCCTGACGCGGTGTACAGACGGGTGTAGAAGCGGGCGCTACTTCGCGATGAAGGCTTTGAAGTCAAAGTTATTCTGACCAACCATTCCTTTTTATCTCGGTCGTCAACCTATTCATAATGCTGATTCCTTTTAGCAGGTTGTCGCTCTAGTATGTCCAGGAAGAACAGGAGGGGAGATATGCATATCTACGTATGGTGAAAATAGTATGACTCTTGTAATATACATCCATTGCATCAATGTCCGATTATGAGGATAAGCAGATAAAATACTTCCGGGACAGAACCGCCCGTCATCTATGATTGGATTCGTCAAGAGATGTCTACTGCTCCGAAAGAAGGCGTCGTTCCTCCCTCTTAGCAGCAGTCGACCTCAACAGCCAGGCCAAGTTCTCGTAAACAACGAACGTCACACATGTTCCAGGCAGAACGCGTACGAGGTTGGTTCCCAGGCCCCGATAGAACCCACGAACGCCTTCCTGCGACCAGGTCCGCCTGATGGTTGTCGGAATGGTGGGAAACTGAGCAGCAGTCGCGTTATCCTATGAAAGAAAAGTGTAAGGATGACTCGTGTGATGGATGCAAAACAGTACATACCTGTATTCGCGACCTTACAACTTGATATGGGTATGTTAACGCTAGTGCCGCCAATTTGCTAGTGATCGACATGATGGTATACGCCGTATTAGACTGTGGGGACATGAGGCGTATAAAACATATGAGAAGGAAGCTACTCACCAGTTTGTCTGCATCCGTGTTCCATTCTAGTCCAGCCTTCTGGTACTGCCGCTTTTTTTGATCGAAGCCCCATTTTTTCATCTTTTCGTAGGCGACAAACTGAATTGCTCCGTTGCTAACTCCAACTAATGCGAGCGATGTACCGCGAAATAGCCCCAACGTCCCCTCTGTGCGCACGATCGTCGAAAGGCCGTCTATAATCAAGTCAGTGAGACTGCCTCCATAGCGGAGTCTACAATACATACCCCATAAACCACGATATGCTGTGGGAGAGTCTGCACGCGTTGTAAACATCCTTACTCGCACGAGCCAGAGCGGATTGGTCATAACAGCCGTCACGGCACCTAGATAACAAAGATTAGTAACAAAAGTACTCATACATCTGCCAACGAAGGGATTGCGAACTCGCTTGAGCAGAACAAAGTAGGTACGCGCCCGCCGACAACGGTTTCGTGAGATCGCCTCCAGACGCGCGATTCTTCAGCATATTATAACTATAAATCGATTGTCAACATAATACTCTCGGAGTTTATGGACGCGTATACGCACAACAGGAAATATAACCCCCAACTCGACGCGTTCCCCGCAATATTAGGACCAAGTCCCCTATATAGGCCTTTCCATCCCTGCTGCTGCTGAATATCGCGTAGCGAGTACCATATATGTTTTCCAAGTCCACCAGTCGGGTTTGTAGTCGTCACTTGGAACTTGATCTTCAACAGATCCAGTGGGTTCATACATAGCACTGTGACGACCCCCGCGCCAAGTCCAGCAGCTGCATGATCCTGAATTACATTGGTATGTTTCCCTTCAGCCGACTTTCAATATACCGGACACGACGGAAACGCACCAAAGCTGTAGTCGGGAAGAAACTAGCTGGTTGTTGCACCTGTTGCTGTTTTTGCACCATACCAGCAACAGCTGGTCGAGCTCAAAAGTTCCCAAAGCCTTTCACCTAATCTTTGGAACGAAGAAGCCTTGAATCGACTGGCCTGTCCTCGACGTCAGACACTGACTCCTGTGGAGAAAATGTTAGAGCGCACCAATAACCAGTGACATAATGTGACACTCGCAGGTGTCACATCTTTTCTGTTCCTAATCACTGTAAGTACGAAGTGTGGCGGAGCGATGTGTTGAGGAATGCAGACATGGACGATAGCCCTCTAATTCCGTACACTGTCTAAATTATACACTTTTTAGTGAGTCAGAATTCTGAACCGCGTTCATCCGCGGGGGCATTCACTGACTGGTTCAAGTGCCGAAATATTACATTGATTGACGTTGCAAACAGGGTAACCTCTGACTGGAGTAAGGTGTTCATGTGAAGGGAATGAACAGCTATGATGCTACCGGCAAAGCTCCCTTGTTATTCTTTTTCCGCTTCTTCTTCTGTGAATTTTCTGCGGGTTGTGATGAACCGGACGCCTTTTCTGCTCTTGCTTCAGCGTCACCTTCTCGAGGACGCTTCTTAGTGCCAGGTTTGATGCTGCTCCCCGGTGGAGGAAGTGTTTCCGTTGCATTAGGCATCCGGTCCACAGTCGCAGAGTCCGTTGGCAGGACAAGTGGCTGGTTTGACAGTTCGACAACAGCTTCCGTCGATGGTGCGTCGAGTGGTTGTACTGCCTCTGGGATAACAACTTTAGGTTCAGACAATACCGCACGATATGTATGTCTAGTTTCTAGAACGAATGAAAGGCTAAGCTTCAAGTGTCCGACATGTGAGCCATTTCAAAGCACGTACGAGCCCGAAGAACCAAGGATCTTGGATTTTTGGTAAGCGAACTGTGAGCCACGTCTTGCGCAAGACCCAACAACGTAATCCTATCCGAAGAAGATTCACCAAGTCGTAAACCAAAAGGAGATGAAAAGGCCTACAGGTTCCCGACGTCTTTTGGCGCTCTAAGATCTGCATCGGAAACAACCCCGCCGCTGATAACAAGACTCTTTCCTTTCGTCACACGAGAAATCTCCTTTGCCGCAGCCCACCAGTTTCGTTTCGCAGAAGGTCCGTTATCCGCACCGCCAGCATTCAGAAGAACGAGATCGTTTTCGCCACCCAGAGCACCGACATAGTTGATTTCGAATATCGCGCCGTTCTTAATGGCAGTTCGAATAAGGGTATGCTTCAGGTGGAATGAAAGACGCGGGAGGGTCAACGGAAGGGAGATTATATGAGCCGTCAACGGCGAGGGCATACTGTGCGTTAGGCAAGCGAGAGAAAATGTGCTTTGGGTTAGTGGAATGAGTCCAATTAGGTCGTATCCAGTGAAGAGCGACGCATTGGCGCTAGTCTACAAGAAACGCATTCAGCTTTGCTGTAGAGCCAAATGTTTGAGGGTTGGAGTGATTGAATATTTTGTTTCAAAAGATGAACACATACTTCCAACCCAATGAAAGAATATGGCTTACGTACCAGGCCAAACCCCTTCTCACTATCTTCATCAAGGATGATACTCAATCTTTTCAAGAAAACAATGCCTGGCCGTTGTCGAAGTTGGCTCACAAGGCTTTCAGCTACGTTGACGTGTGATTTCGGATCCACTTTCTTATGGACGAGATGATTGAACGCGATTACCGTGTATCCTACTTAAAAAGGCCATGAGACTACAGTGGAGATGAAGCGAATTCGACTCACAACGAACAAGGAGATCAACCCGCGCGTCTATCGCGGCTAACTGTAATGCAGTAAATGCTACCGCCGCGCTCGAAGCTTGTTGTTTCCCCTTTCCTTTCCTTGAGACAGCTTGTCCCGATGATTGAGCGACATTTGGTATTGGAACGTTGAGGTCGAAATACATTTCCAGTGCTAGTGTGATGTGACCGATGATTCGTGATCGTTAAAGTGGCTGTCACGGCCTTCTCGCTATGATCAGCCTCCACCGTAACCTTGCCCATCAGTGGACCATCACGTTGAACTTGAATTTTCTGTCCTGATCAAAATCCTGAGCGTTCATGAGCTGCCAAGAAGTAGTGGCATAGCGAAAGTCTTTATGGGGATCAACATAGTGCGCGTTATATCAGTTTTTTTGCCCTGGCACTTGACTCGGAAGCTAATAATGGGTCAACTTCGATATCATATAGTAAACGATCATTTGGCCAAGTTTGACCAGGTCCTCATGTGGCTTCTTTCAGCATACCTTAAGGAGCTGACATCAGATTCTCTCCGAAAGGCGGTGGTTGTATACCTACTATGTGCAAGACGCTGTTTCTCCGACAATCTCACTGCAGATTCTTGGAGGGTGAGGCTCATCCAAAGCTTCTTGAGCGCTGCAACGCCGCACGGCTCTCCGACCGTGATTGAATCTACCACTTAGAGACATGGCTTGATATCATTTGCTGAATGAACGCCACTCTTCCATGAAACAACCCACGAGGATGGACCCACTCCAATTTTCGCATGAAATGAAGCAGTTGTCAACAAATTTCCGCTGAATACAGGATATACGCCTCTAGAATCGGATTTATTGATGCCCTTCCCCGCAACAAGATGATAGCTGTGAGTCGGCGTGGATCTCATGTAAAAGAATGAAATGAAATGACGTGCGGTCGTTAAAGCGATACTTAGAAGCCTCTCGCCAACCCCTTCTCTGATTGGGTCACGTCCTGAATCTTGCTTACTCAGACAGATAGACGCCTACATCCCCGTCCTGTGCATGTATCAGTTTTCGTGGGATAATCTTTCGGGGGCCTCGATGCGATTCTCCCCAGTAAACCGGAGAAATCTCCGGATTTTTGCACTTTCCGTCGAATGGTGGCTCCAGCGGATTCCCATTGGTACCAAGATCTATCGCATCCCGGATCCAAGGAAAATAAAGGTCTATGGGAAACATGTCCATGAATGTGGGTTCCAATCGCGAATCACTGTAGGTAAGGCCTTCTTCACAGGAATAGTCCCTTTCATGCTAGCCATAGTAAAAATATACCTCTTTTGCGGAACATTCAGGCAAAGCTCCCACCGAATTACAGATCACTGTCGCACATGACATTCTGGTACTCTGCTTTGTGGTGCAAGTCTTCGCTTCTGGTCACATCTACAGTTACTATGTGAAATACGCGATCTAAGATTCCAGTGCCGGGTCATCAAACATTGTCGTTGAACAATGGAAGCGACCCACACTGGTGCGCCGGCTAAATTGGCGCTTGTCTCTGGACTCGAAGATAGAATGGACGGAGATGAAGAACAGGTTTCTCGTGCATGACTTGTGAGACCTTCGGCTCGGATTCAAAGGTGCTGATTTGGCTATAGCTGGCATCCAACACACCATCAAGATGCGAAGACAAAATTATCCACGTACCTAAAGGCCGGACTTCAATCTGCATGCACGAGCAGAAGTCATCTGAGGTATCATTCCTTCTCACTTCATCGCAATGTCGCTTTGTCGTCACCATGATTGTGAATGCTATTGGGCCAGATATAGACTAGCGCCATACTGTGATCCAGGATACGGACTGGACGCTATGAATCGTGGACGTGGAGTATGAAAGTTTGCCAGATATTCTTATTTTCATTACCATCCACAGCCTTTGTTTTTACTCGACGGAGAATATCTGGGGAAATAGGCTCATCATTTCGCTTTACTTTCCCCTTGCTTCCCAGCAGCTTCTGAGGTCCTTCGAATTTGGACCGGGGTCGAGCTCCCGATCTAGTAGAAGCCTCTAACGGCATGACCATCGATACTTGGCCCAGCATCTCTGATCCACCCGGAGATTCAGATACAATAAACTGGACAGGAATGCAACTTTGATAAAATAGAAAGAACTGAGGAGAAGAACAGACCGGCTGTGATATTTGAAGACTTCAGAAAGAGCTGGGAATATGTCGTGGGCGAAATAGAAAGGCAAGTCTTAGGCCTGCATGAAGAGCGGCACAATTCAAATTTCTCTCTGGTCCCATGGCCTGGGGTAACCCATGCGGTCACCCTTGATAGCCTTTGCACGAGGTTCTCCATTGCGAACCTGTATGGGGGTGATCATTTCACGAGAGTATCTGGTCCATGTACAGTATATCAACTTGACAAGGCTCACACCATCGCCTGTCAAGTAACAGGGAGCGGTTGCAATGGAAATTATGTTTAGAGCCTGGTCATCATTGAAATACATGAAGACGCAGCCAACAAGGAAAGCGAAGGAGAAATAAGTTCAGAAAAATAGAACTGGGCAGGATGTAAAGAAGGGGTTTTCCGGGAAACGTTAGGAAGCAGACCTGCGGCTCGGCAGTCATATCCCGTATTTGGAGGCAGATAACAGTCCTGTAGCTTCTTAATTCAGTGTGCGGCTGAAATGCTTGTTATAATGCTGGTATATTCAGCAGAGTGACTTACCTGCACGATGAACAACTCGTAAAAATGACGGTACCGTGGCGGCGCTGCCATCTACAGTTACCGCAGAAATGATTTCTCAACATAGGCGCTGATGGTAGCATTATCACAAAAGCTCCAAGGCCGTCATGTGATCGAGGAGCAGTTCTTGACGATGATAAAGACCCGGTGCGAGGAAGGAGTTGTTCCGCATACGTTGCAAGGTGAACGTCATCATCGTGGTAAAAAGCGCCATTCATTTCCAGATGAGCTGGAAATCTGCAGCACACGAGGCTAAACAGGCAGTAATTCATGTTCAATGCCAGTTGTTTCTTCCTGGGCCGAGAAGCGCTGAGAAGCGGCTTCACCTAGTCTCTCCTAGACAGATACCATCAGTCGTTCCTCCATTCTGTAGGCTTCACCGTGAAACAAACGGGAACTGGAAAGACAAAGAAATTTCAGAGTTCTACGAGAAATAGCAACTAGCTTCTCTATAAAAAAGCACCCTACATTAACTCGTGAAGCTGGTGAGTTATAAAAGGTTCGAAAGAAATATTGTGAAGCTACCTGCGAAACTATAATTCTCCGAGGGTGACTAGGTAATTGGCCTGCCGGCCCGGAGAAAGCTCGTTTGACGTGTTTATCGCGATCAACGTGGAGAATCGCCATTTCATGGTCGTGTGGTTTAAGTTCTAACTTGAGGGTGCATGCTTTCTTGACGTTATTGATCGTTTGAAGGGGATAATGCAGGTGTGAACCTGAGTGAGGATCTCAAAATGCATTACGTAATATATTATATACCATACCGATTTTCCCTTTCCTTATAAGGCTGTGCTGAAATGCTACGCGGCCTGCCCATCCGGACATTTCAGTATCGGAGTGCTCCTAGACGCGTCGTTGGGCTATTCTTTCGATCTATTTCCTCTATGGCGATGGCCCCCACTACTTGGACGCCAAACACGTACCCCCCAACTCGTCGGTCGAACCATGTAGACATCTATAAAAGTGCAACCAGAGGCGTTGTTCGTGTGGCGGACCCATACCAATGGCTGGAAGAAGACACGGAAGAAACGGACAAGTGGACGACGGCTCAAGAGGAGTTCACAAGATCTTATCTGGACAAGAATGCGGACAGGCATAGACTAGAAGACGCCTTCCGTGCAAGTACCGACTACCCAAAGGTACCACTCACTTGCATTGCTTCCGTCTGATTTAGTTTTGACTCCATCTAGTTTTCTTCGCCTACTTTGTATGAGGATGGGCGCTGGTACTGGTTCTATAACAGTGGCCTGCAACCTCAGCCATGTAAGTGCGTGGATTAGGCAAGGACTTCGCGAACTGAGTAGTCTATAACCTCCAGTGATCTATCGCTCCAAGGGTAGAAATTTACCGGATTTCTCCCAAGATGACAGTGTCGTCGGCGAAGTATTTTTTGATGTAAGTTGATGAAGGTATATCCTTAACAGCTATGTCTAACTTCAACTCGAAGCCCAACCTGCTCTCCAGTGATGGTACCGCCGCCCTATCCATATACGATTTCTCGGATTGTGGAAAATACTTTGCTTATGGAATCTCTTTCTCTGTGCGTTAAATCCGCATTCCCGCTATAACATCGATACTCATATCCTGTTCACAGGGAAGCGATTTCTGCATCATCTATGTTCGCTCCACCGACTCGCCTTTGGCAAAAGGGGACAGTGACTCTGCGGATGATGAACGACTTTCCGATGAGATCAAACACGTCAAGTTTTCAGCCGTAACGTGGACGAAGGACTCTAAAGGCTTTTTCTATCAGGTATACCGAGCAGATGATGTACTAGAGGCAGAATACTGATAAGGCATTATAGCGGTATCCTGCTCGCGAAAACACGAAGGAAGGCATTGAAACCGGGGGCGATATTGATGCGATGATCTATTATCACGTCATTGGAACGCCTCAATGTGTGTATCTCATGCGACACACACGCTTATCCATGAACTCATGCACCACCTTACTCAGCGGCAGACATCCTCATTCATAGCGACAAATCCAATCCAGAATGGATGTGGAGCGTGAATATAACCGAAGATGGAAAGTATTTGATACTGTATACGATGAAGGACACTTCACGGGTACGAAGATATGACCCTCAGACATGTTCCATTCTGATCGAAACTGTTTTGGTCAGAAAAATCTCATGTGGATCGCCGAACTATCGAAGAATGAGATTGGCCCGAATATTGAATGGAACAAACTCGTAGATGAATTCGACGCCGAATACCATTTGTATGTGGAGTAATCATCCTGCAGAATCAGGCTGACCTTTTAGAATCTCAAACGATGGCCCAATACTATACGTGAAGACGAACGCTAATGCGCCGCTCTACAAACTCGTAACTATGGATATATCAGGGGGTGAAGTCAAGAGTAAAGACCTCATCCCAGAGGACAAGAACGCCAACCTTGTTCAAATTGATTGTGTAAATAGAGACATGTTCGCCGTAATTTATAAACATAATGTAAGTCGCCTTATACACTACCCGCATCGCTTCCTGACAGAGTGATTAAAGGTCAAAGACGAAATCTATCTTTATTCGAAGAGTGGCATTCAAATTTCGCGTCTCGCGCCGGACTTTGTTGGTGCGGCATCCATATCAAGTAGAGAGAAACAGCCCCATTTCTTCGTGACCATGACCGGTTTCTGCACTCCTGGGACGGTAGCACGATATGACTTCAAAGCCCCGGAAGATCAGCGATGGAGCATTTATAGGTCGGTCAAAGTCAACGGCCTGAATCCTGATGACTTCGAATCCAAGCAAGTGCGTTTCCTCACCGAACTTCTGTATGTTCCGCTATATACCGGAGTTAGGTCTGGTATGAGAGCAAGGACGGGACTAAGGTTCCCATGTTCATTGTCAAGCATAAATCGACGAAATTCGATGGAACAGCGCCAGCAATCCAATACGGTAAGTAACTTGACAAGCCGTGTTTGACGGAAAGGCTAATAATTTAACCACTCATTCAGGTTACGGTGGCTTCAGCATTTCCATAAACCCGTTCTTCAGCCCAACCATTCTTACGTTTTTACAAGCCTATGGTGCTGTTTTGGCTGTTCCAAACATTCGAGGTGGCGCAGAGTTTGGTGAAGACTGGCATAAAGCTGGAACGAGAGAACACAAGGTCAGTCTCCATGATTCATTGTCCCTCCGCTCAAGTTATTTCATGGTGACCAGGAAAATGTATTCGACGACTTCATCGCTGCGACGTACGTATGATATCATACTTCATCCTTCCAACTCACGAAGCTATTTAGAGAATATCTCGTGAAAAACAAATATGCTGGTGTGGGCCGGGTAGCTATCAACGGCGGCTCGAACGGAGGTGAGTCTCATGCTTCCCAACTCAGATGCACAATTTACACCTAGTAGGCTTGCTCGTCGGTGCCTGTATAAACCGCGCCCCTGAAGGGACGTTTGGTGCTGCTGTTGCAGAAGTCGGAGTCATGGATCTTCTCAAGGTGCTTATCCTAAGTCCTCTGCTCCTCAAACAGTTTGCTTGACCCTCCATTCAGTTTTCAAAATTCACGATTGGTCAGTAATCCTATTGCCACGGCATTGTTGAAAAAATGAGCTCATCTACGTAAACTTTTCAGGGAAGGCTTGGACAAGTGACTACGGCGACCCCGATGATCCGAACGATTTTGATTTCATCTATCCGCTGTCCCCCCTCCACAATATTCCTACCGACAAAGTATTACCACCTACTCTGCTTCTGACGGCGGACCGTAAGCATCTCCACCGGGTCACTCACATTCTGCTATCCTTCTAACTTAAAAATATTCATAGACGACGACCGTGTAGTGCCTATGCATTCTTTCAAGCATGCGGCGACTCTTCAATACACTCTTCCTCATAATCCTCATCCGTTACTGATACGCATCGACAAGAAGTCAGGTCACGGGGCTGGTAAATCGACTGAAAAGAGGTTCATGATTAGGCTTCCCCTTACGATTTTTACCTACGCTAACAAAGATCCTCCAGAATTAAGGAGTCCGCCGACAAATGGGGTTTCGTGGCACAATCATTGGGGCTTGTATGGCAGGAGCACGCGTAAGCAGGTCGTTTTTTACAACCTGCCTTTCTGTTTAGGAAAAATCATATTCGGGGAACTTGTGATTGCTCGAAGTGCTTATTCAAAAGGTTGAAGGCGATGTATATATACTCCGATCAAATGTGCCTACAACGGGCTCGGGCACCTGACTAGTCATCCGACCTCGAGGGGGACCTGCTGAGATTCGATAGTTCTCGTCCTCTTGGCGTCCCGTCTTCCCCCCCGCCAGGTTATCATGGATGTTCATGTGTCGATAAAGCTTAGGCTTAAGATTATCCAAATATGTAGCCACATGGATCACACTCGCGGGGAGATAGATGAACGGACCTTTGGATAATGGCCGATATTCATGGTGGCGAGGGTCCAGGTGATATTTCCGTCTTCAGGACGCGGTTCGCCTTGGACTTTGGAATAGGGGCTGTGATAAGATAAGGTAAGTAATCGCAAACACACCGAAAGAGTGGTTGGGTACCATTTGTGTTCTCAGTAACATAGAACCGACGCAGTATCAAGATGGCTTCTTCTCGGAGGTATCCACCTATCGCTCTATAGGGGGGATGAGCGGGATGGTCCAGCCTGCTCGTCATTAATGTCAAAAACTGATTATTCGAATACTCAGTGTACTGACATCTCGTTGACTCCGAGAACACTTCCACAGCCTCCAAACCTGTCATTACCACAACCATAATATACCTCTTTGATGCCAATCTGTCGCAGAGCAGACGCGCACATCATACATGGCTCCACAGTCACATAGAGTGTAGTGTTCGAGAGGGGATATGTCGATACTGTCGACGTCAGTTCCTTATCAGAAAGGATGCTGTCGATCGCCTCGAGCTCGGCATGTCGCGTCGCCTACTGACAATTACTTTTGGGTGAACTAACATATGGTGAAGACTGACCCACATTGCGAAGTTCATTGGTCCTATTTCTCGCTCTCGCTATGACTGATTCATCCCTGACGAAAACGCATCCAACGGGAACTTCCCCGGCAGCCAGCGCCTCTTCTGCCTATCTCTGCATGAATTCCACTACAATCGCAATAGTACTGTACTTACCATTGCCATTGCTTCCTCCATCCACCGAAGGTGCGACGAACTAGCGTCCATCTCCCTAAAATCTTGACGAAAGCTGTGCAGAAAGATTTGTTTTGACAGAGTTTGATGAGCTTTGCGCTTGTGGAGGCCTGTAGGGCGCACTCGCTTTGCGAGACTTTTGCGAGTATAAACCAAAAATTGTATGCCTTGTACTTACCGTAATTTCTGTGCATTTGTGCGCGAAGCATTCATCGAAGTAAGTGGCCACTAAGAGCAAGCGTGCTCCTGATTCTAATTGGCAAGTTTAGCCTTTCAAATCCTACTAACGAGACCGCGAATGGAACGTGATGCAGGTCGACGACCAAAAGATGTGGCGTAACTGCAGCGCAAAGTGGAAGCTTTTGCCTAGAACTGGATCTTTCGCGAATCCATCTACATTTACTGTCACATAGATTAACTGATACTAGTTGACTGGTGGGATTTTTGGAGGGGCAATAAGGCAAAGATGGTTCTTATCGTTAGATTTTAGAGCTGTGAAGACGACTTGGAGAGTGCTGGATGCTTGCAAGAGTGAAATGATGTATAGTTGCAATTGATACGTGATCAAGTTATGACATTGAACGTGCAAAAGGAAGTTGCTGGTGGTCCAGGTTCAATGCAAGGCATCGTTGTAGCGTCTACTTACTTTCTCATGGAATCAGCTAAGAACCATCATGTCGACTCTGAAAAATAGTATCTTCCACGTTCCACGAACTTCCAACCTACACTTTCGAACGCAATGTCTCTTCAGTTCATGGTCATTGCACCTCAGATAAGATTTTCATCTTGGTTTTAGTACACTCATATTTTTTTGGCGCCGTGTCCATCACCAAATCTCATCATGATACATAATCATACCCGGAAGATGACGCCCACGGTTTATTCGCCACGCGCGGATGTCCATGCGGGTTTATTCATGAAGAATCATAAAAAGTATTCCAT
>JABCKG010000012.1:0-90002 GCA_018851835.1 Hypsizygus ulmarius | reverse complement strand
GACATTGTCACAGGAAAGTCACATCATGTGGACTTTGTTGAGTATGGATGACGCATATCTTACGTAAGGTGACATCTTTTCATGGCGGCGCGCGTCGGTCACTGATACATCATGATCGTCCTCCAATGACTTTGAAGGATGAATCTCGCGACATGATACTCCTCGCGTTGTCAGTGGCAGGCTTAGTGTGGTATGTGGTGCTTTGGGGTATTGGCCTGTTAGGATGCTGGGCTGCGTGCGTCACCTTATGCATTCTCTTATTTCTATCAACCTCACCGTATATTTCCAGGCGACGACGGTACAGGCTACGCCCACGGTCTCCCCTCGCCACCGCTGCCTCTGCACCTGGTGTATCAGTCCTCAGGCCCTTGAAAGGACTGGACACCAATCTTTACGAAAACCTTGAATCCACATTCACCCAGGAATACCCCAATTACGAGATTATCTTTTCTGTTGCCGAGGAAAGTGATCAGGCTTTGTCCATCGTCAGAGATCTAGTATCGAGGTACCCTCATGTCGATACCACGGTTATCGTAGGTAAGGAAAGTGAACAGTGGTCGAAACATCGCTGAACATAATTAACAGGGGAAGAAGTTGTCGGGGTCAATCCAAAAGTCAATAACCTTATTCGTGCTTATCGGCAGGCCGCAAATGACATTCTGTGGGTCATCGACTGCAATATCATGATCCATCCAGGAACTCTTGCGCGCTCTGTCGATGCCCTTACTGCTCCTCCTCCACCCAGCTCCGCCTCATCCCATCGCAGGGTGGGACTTGTGCATCATGTGCCGTTTGCCTTCGCCAACGAGGCCAAGATAGGAACGCGCATCGAGGAAGCTTTCTTGAACACAAACCACGCGAAGATGTACATTGCCATAAACACGGTGGCAATCGAATCTTGCGTTGTTGGCAAGTCAAACTTGTATCGTCGGTCAGATCTCGAACGTGTAACTGGCTCTTTGAAGCCTATCTCTTCAGATGCTTCAGGGTCCGGTCAGTCCGATGAATGTGGTCTCTCCGCGTTCGGTCGATTTCTTGCCGAAGACAACATGATCGGGAGTGCTCTCTGGCATGAGCTAGGACTGCGTCATGAGTTATCCTGTGACGTCGCACGCAATGTCGTAGGAAACATGTCGCTGTCAGACTACGTCTGGAGGCGTGTTCGCTGGATCCGTGTGCGGAAGCACATGGTTCCAGTTGCAACGCTTTTGGAGCCTTTCACAGAAGCCGTTGTACTTTCAACCGTGGCAAGCACATCTTTGAGACATCTCTTCGGCATTCATGTATGGGTTACCTTGATCCTCCATTTTTCCCTGTGGCTGTTAGTGGATCTGGATGTTTACACTTCCCTAGCTGGACACCCTCTACCGGCCGCGCTACGATGGGAGTTCCTTGCTGCGTGGGCAGCACGAGAACTTCTGGCAATACCGATATATATATTGGCGATATTTGGAAGCGAAGTTGTATGGAGGGGAAACCGTTATCAAGTGCTTTGGAACGGAGAGGTTAGGCGGGCGACATCCAACCGATTTGGTTCTTGGTTGAGGCAGTGTACTCGCCCTAAATTGATGAAGGATTATGAACCACTTGAAACACAACCGCCTTCTGGCTAGGACATCGGATCTCCACATTCCATTATCAGATATCTCGGCCCCTTGAACTTGTAATTACATTTAGAATGTTGTGTGCTACTGGTTGTTGTAGGATAGGCTAGGAGATACACGATATTTGTAGACATTACGTGGTTTGAAATAGTATTCTATACCATGACGGCAGTCAACAACCGAAGTGTCTACGACCAGTTGTCAAATTCGTGTCTGGATCCGTCATCACAAAGGAGCTTGAAGTGGTATATCCTCACAACACCTTCAAAAACGGTGTCCGACCATTCTTGACAGTGCCTTAGAGCTTGGGGGCACACACGTATCTTTTCTCCGATATCGGTGTGGGTTGAAACAACCTCCCCCACCTTCTGCTTCTGGCGTTCGTTAGAAAACCAGTTTTTAATTTGTTTGAAAGACCTTGAATAAAATCAGATATATCAGGCAAAAATAGCAACACAGAACTTACCGATGTATGGTAAGTGCAATTAAGACCATCCAGGACTCGGGAGGATAAGCGGTAATTTCATTATAGACCATGCGAAGGACAGCGTACTGTATGCTGTTAACCGGAGAATTCTCCAGAGTCGTGATTTTTAAAGCCTGCGTCATGCGATCTCGTCGATTCCCCATCACCTCCACTTTAGCCTTGTGCAGAACGCGTAAAGATTTTCGCGTTTGCGGCCTCGCGGCTTTTGTCCTACGTTTCGACTCAATAGAAAACGCTGGGGAATGAGGGCTGTTAGAGGCGCTCGAGCGCTTAAGGGGTGAGGGCTCGGTAAACGTTGTGGCAGATTTATTGCATTCGATATGCAAATTCGCGCCGGCATTCCTTGCTGAAGTATACGAAGGACCAGCCTTGGCAACTGCGGCATAAGCCTGTGCGCGGTCCGAGTTGTCATAGTCGTATGCAATGCCAGTATCGAGTGCGACATGAGCAAGGAGATGAAGCGGACTGGTCGAGATGGAAGGAACTGTAAATTGGCGAGACATTATAAGCAGTGGAGGCGTAAATTGAAATGAATGACACGAGTGCGACTAGCGCAGATGAGAAAGTTACGTGGGAAGCCTGCGTATAGGACCTGTTACGACACTTCAAAGAGGTCTTTATATCCCCCATCGACAGACAAGGACAAGGTTGTGCCTTGTCCAAATCCAATTGTGGGGACTCGGTATGTTCCGGTATTGTTTTTGAAGTATTGAACGACAAGGTCGGCAGGGAGGTCTATGCAGGTTTCCTGGGTGGGTCAGCAACCAAAGGCTTAAACAATAGAGGCCTTGATGTCGGAATGATTGTGGTGAGGTCTGGCTGAAGCATTTTGGAAGCATTATGTATTGATTCTCGGTAGTGCCACTACAATAAAGAATCATGGAGTCACTGCGATTCACTTCTGAATCCAAGGGCAAAGCCTTGCAGAAATAACAATAAGTACGGTGGTCACATGATTTACGATCCCCCCGGTAGTAGTAGCAAGTCGGGAGTCGGCATGGCCAGTTCATTGACTCTGAGTTCGTCATTGACATCTATGGCAGATCAACGCCAAAACATTATCGCATCTGTTTTCTCGAGACGCAACGCGACTGGGAATCTTGAAGAAACCTATGTCTCTCACGTAAAAATCTGGGAAGATGCTGGTCCTGAAGGAGGTGGAAGGAAGCCACGTTACATACTTCTGTCTCGTATGTGCTCAGGCTTACATATCTTCGAATTAAATGTCAAAGAGTCCTCAGAGGCCAATAATGGAAGCGGATTTATTCACAAATCTAAGCTGAATACGAATGGAACGTTCTCCGTCGGCAAAACCTGGCGCTTACCAGAACTTCGAGCTATCCAGGTTGCCAACGTACGTTTATCGCAATTTCTTGCCAGCTGTTATTTCCCTAACAAGGACCTTTATGTAGCCTTTAGCATTCAACATCACCTTATCACGAACATATCGATGGCAGACGGAGAACCAGGGAGACCAGACCGCGTTTTTGGAAGCCTTGGTTCGGCTCTTCCGCACCGTTTGTCCTGGTGCCCAATTACAGTTGGAAGGCCTTCCGGAATCCCAAAAAGTTCATGGTATGAACAGTGTATATATCATCCTGCTAGGCATATATTGACGACGCGGAAAGTTTCAAATAGTGACTTCAGGCGGCCAGGAGGGTCGCCATCACCCAGCGGTTTTGCTGGATCAACAAGGCGATCCTCACAAGCCATTCGCACACGGACCTCCTCCCAAATGGATAGAGATTCTGAATTTTTTCAACGATATCCATCTTCCGCAACCCAATCACAGTTGCACGTAGGAGCGTCCCCGCAACCAGCCTCTCCTAGCAACTCCCAACGCAACTTGTCTTCATCCTCAATCCATCCAAGAGATCCTTCACCCACACGATCGAACCTCCGACCGCCTTCAGTCGCCTCACAGTCCCAACAAAGTGGGCTCCGTTCCAAGCAACCTCACCGACCTTCGAATGCAGATACCGTAACTTACCCTTTTTCATCCCTCAACTCGCATTCAGCACCATCTCGACCAGAAGTTCCATCCGCCCCTTCTCCATTTTCATCGTCACATCTGCGCTCAAGGCCATCGTCACCAGCAGCTTCGACAAGAACCCGAAAGCAATCGTCCCGGGGAGCGGCAGCTTCTGTGGGTAATGATGCCCCTCCGCTGCGGCGAGAACAGAATACCCGTATCTCCTTCTATGACCCTGCGAACCAAGCGACGCTTGATCGACTAATATCAGGTGGGGACGGCATTAATTCTGACGGTGAAGGGGAAGACGAGAACGCACTGGCGACCATGTCCAATGTTGAGGAAATGATTGAAGGTTATGAGTGGGCAAGTGATGATGTGATCACAAGGAAGTCCTCTAGAGGTGCTGCTGACCTGATCGAGGCTCGATTGCTCGACGAGTTAATGGCTCTTGACAAGGTAGGCTTTTTTGCCGGATTTTCTCGTTAGCCGCTCAGACTTGTCAACAGGCCAATATTCATTCCTTCTTAGAATCTGATGATCGAGTAGCGATCGTATTGAAGTATCTAGACGAAGCAATCTCGGAATTGGACAACATGGATAGTCTTGTCTCGTCTTACAAGATACATCTCAATGTAAGGCTGCCTTCCGGAACACGTGTGACGGGCCTTACAACGTTCTACGACAGACCGTCAGCGATGACATTCTCTATATTCAATCCCAAAACCGGGGTCTCCAAGTTCAAACACAAAACCAACGAGCATTGTTAAATGAACTCGAAAACCTATTGGTCTGATAGTCCGATATTGCTATATAACATCTTTGCTGACAATTTCTCCTCCAGCAAACTGTAAATGTAGATCAAGATTCCTTGGTAACCCTCACCCAGGAATCACTGGAGAAACTTAGTAGTGTGCAGCGGCTCGAGGAAGCTGCGGCACAGCTTTACAGAGCCCTGCAGGCTGGTAGAGATACTGGTATATTCCTGGTTGCTTTTACCTTATCCTTACTTTTGACTAATCTCATGAATAGAAATGGCAGCGACTATGGAAAGACTACAAGAATATCGAACGCACAATGTCCAATTCTGCAAGCGCATGTTTGATTTCCTTTCGATCATGTTTACTGCCCAAGTCAGTGCGAGCTTTGTATATCTTGCAAGCTCGCTATTGCTGATGAAAACATCCTAGTCAGCCATGCTGTTGGGTGATACCAACGGGCTTCAGTCAACTGCAGGACATCATAGGCCAAGTTTGATATCGCACCAGGAGATGGAGACTTACCTAGGGCGGTACTCAGGTTTAATACTCTATCTGAAAGAAATGGATGAAACAGTCTATGCGAAGCTCTGTGCGGTGCGTCTTTTCGTTAAGTGTATTGCATAAGTCGCTCATACTCTCCAACAATAGGCTTATTTTTCGGCAGCCAGTGGCCTTTATAGTAAACAAATGAAAGCACTGCTTTCCAACTACGCCAGTTTCGTTAAAAAGTCTTCCGAAGATGTCCAAGAGCACAGTTCGTGATTTCAATCGATCGTTGGATTTTGGAACTTATCGAGTTATGTAGGCTTCAGTTCAACTCAAGCAACGGGTGTCTCGAAGAGTGCCGCAGGAATGCGGCGCGCTGGTACTATAATTCGATCCCCGATTGAAGGTCGGAACAAGGATAAGGACAAAGTTCCGGACGGCGACTTGAGAGCCTCGGAGGTTCGTCCACATGTCTTTCTTGCCCTCGCCGCTCTTTGAGATAATTGTATTTAGGTGTTCGGACTTGTCCTTGAAAACCTGGCCCCTGCTATCTACCATGAGGATGACTTCCTAACGAACTTTCTGCAAATCAACGATGCCGCGCTCACGTTTGCTGATTACATGGGTCTGGATAACTATTTCAGGAGGCAAGCCGCGAGAGCTGCTGGCCTAAGCCAAACCACCATCAAGCTTGTGCGCGGAGCTATGGAACTCATTTTCGGCTTTCTGCATGCCGAGTTAAAATCTTGGCTTGACGTTGCCCTAGCGAAAGACCGGATGTAAGTGTACTTTTCCCCATGAAAGTGCGCCTTGACATTTTCCGTTTCCCGTTTCAATAGGGAGATTATCGGGATCATTGCGTCTATTGAGCGATTCCTACCAGATGCAGAAGAAAGGGGTAATCAGTTTGTTCTCAACATTTTGGAGAAGCAGCATACTCGCTTGAAAGGCTTATTTGATCGTCATGTTGTGAGTTGCAATTGTTACAAGTCAGGAATTCTGAATCGACTCCTATATCTCAGAAGGAACAAATTGCTGACGTCGAGCAAACAAAGCTGAGCAGCAAGAAGAGGCGGGGTGTGGCGCACTTCGTGAAGAATTTTCCCGCTTACGTGACACGAGTTGAGAATCAACTCATCGGAGCTGATGGTCTCGAGATACGCTCCAGTGTCGATGCAGCATATGAGAAGATTGTCCAGACCATCTTCGATTCGTTAAAGCAGATGGCAAAGCTGGATGGCGAAGGCGAAGACAAGGGCCAGTTGAACTATCATGTCATCTTGATAGGTGCGCTCGTCCTTTATTTGATTATTTCCCCAACAGACCTCACTCACGGACCCCGAAGAAAACATGCATCATTTCGTTGCTGAGACTTCTGCACTCGAAGTTGGGCCTGTCGCGATATTTTCGAGGCGTGCGGAGGCAATATATGATGAGAACCTAAACGCATACGTCAAGATCGTCCTTCGGCGACCTTTCGCACGGATCATCGTACGTGATCTGTATTATTTGCTCCTACGGTGATTCCGACGTTACTTTTAGGATTACTTTGAGGGCGTTGAGCGTCTGCTCAAGACCACAGCACCTACTGAGGTAGCCAACAACAACATCTATAGCAAGTCTGCACTTCGGAAAGCGGTGAAAGAATATAATGCCAAGGATTTGCGCAAGCATGTTGACGCACTCTTTGTGCGAGTCGCAAAGCACTTTGCTGAGGCGTCAGGCAAGACAACTACAGAAGAGAGTGGCGGAATCGCACCTGGGACTGTAATGGTTGGGGTATGGAAAGCCTGCGAGGAGGAGCTCTTGCGAATTACTGAGCTTTTTGCGAAGAGAATTTCGCAGTGCTACGGGGAAAGTGGCGTTTCTTTAGAGTATACAGCAGGTGATGTCGAGGCGGCTTTTAGGCGGCATCGTGTTGGGTCTTAACGAATTTAGCATACCATCTATATTCACCAGCATTTGATTTGATTTCTTCTTGACAGAAAATGTTGATATGAAGCGCACATAAAATTTAATGTATGATTTTACAAGTGGTTGCGTACATAACTAACACGCTATCATTCGGTGGCATTGGGGACTGCGGGGGGTGTACCGGAAGGAGAACCACTGCGGTCCTTCTCGTTGGACCTGGCTGTAGGTTCCTCCGTACGGGCAGAAGCCGTAGGCTGAAGCATACCGGTCAATGATGAGCCGTACTTTCTCCAGAGTCCCGATGTTGTTGAGGAAGACCAGGGGGATGTTCCCGTTGATGAACCCTCCTGCACATCCGCACCAGCAGGGTGCGGGCCGGCGCTAGAGGCTTTATTGAAATGGCTCGCCATGGACTCCCAAAATGTCACAAAACGATCTCTCAGGCAAGAAATGGTGTTGCTCTGAATTGAGATAATTCCAGCATCTAGGTCCTTCTCGTGCTCGGCAAGAAAAGGCTGAAAATAGGTGGTGTAAATGTAGGTGGAACCCTGAGAAGACACTGTTTGAGTAAGTTGTATGACTCGGAAAATTGAATATCAACTTCAGTTTGCGGGAGCGCCAAGTATAGCAGAAATACTGCCTTAGCTTCCCAATAGAATGGAAACCTGAAGATATACGTAGCATCATATGGGTTGGCAATGATGTTTGACCTACCAGCTTATCAGCCATTCACAGAGGTATTCAAAGCCAACAAATGCACCGACAACAGCCCAGTACATAGTCCATCTTTGTAACTCAGGCTCAGAGAGAGGTCGATGGGATATGGCTTTGAAGGTGGAAAAGGATGGCCACAGAAAGGCAAACCAGGCACTGGCAATACCGGGTTTGAATTGAGATAGAAGAATCGTGTGATGACCAGAAAATCCTACCTAACGGCATGGGACAGGAGCGACATGAACATGTTTCTTGAGAACGAGCAGAGTTGGAGGTAGTGGACAAAGATGAGTTTGTTGACTGAGTTTATTCACTGCGGAGGGCGGGAAGTATCAATTTGGGTGTCACAGCCCCAGGACCGCCGGCACCCAATCGAGATTCCCTACGTCAACATGACATAAGTACCGCCCTGAGCTGCCCACGGAATCCAATATGAAGATGATTCAGAATCTATTTGCATCGAGGCTTGGGTTCATATCATCCATGCTATTGCTTGTGTGCTTGCTTGCCAGCTGGTGGTCGATTTCCCCGCTACCGTTCGAAAGGGTTTGAACTTGGTCATGATCAACAATCTAATGTTGTTGCCGGCGTTGCCGTTGTTTGTACAATGTACGGGCCGTGACATTCCAAATTAGTACAATTTGTCCTCTCATCAACCGTGGCCTTCCCCGCAATCTGTCTGCCCACTCCCAACTTTACCCAGCTAAGCCTCGCACTCAAGTCTTGTCTCGCCTGCTCAATGGACACAAACATTGGCCAAACCATAGTCAAGAAACAGGATGACGATGAGAAGCCCGATAAACGCGACATCAAACCAGTCGTTGGCAAAACATTGAATAGAGTCCCTCGTAAGTCACCTCCATATGCCAAGATCCTCTACTAAAAACTTAACACTATGTCACAAATAGGTGCTTGTGTAAGATTCACGCAATATGTGTACTTTAAATTCTCAATCCGCGCCACAGAATGCCTGTAGAAAGCAGAAGATGAGATGCGAAGGCGCCGATAACCCTCCCTGTAAACGCTGCCGCAATACCAACCTCGAGTGCTTGTTCGAGAAACCTTCCAGGGAGGCGACTCTCACTGGGGAAGCAGGTTTAGAGTAAGATTCCTCCATCCCCTGTCTGTCCGCACTACTGACGATAATTGGTGAAAGACGGATTCGAAGTCTCGAGGCCCATGTTGCTGAAATTCGCCACACTCAAACAACAATATCCAATACTTTATCAGAACTTGTCTCTCATCTTCGCGCAGGAACTCTCACTGCTCGATCACCCTCAGCTTACCCCCAATCTTTTCACCAACAATCACCCAGCATGAGTTCACCTTCAATGTCAACTCCAACGGCGAGTCATCAGCATATCAACGAGATGCAACCCTCACCTCCAGGAGGTCAAAACACATACCCAACATCCCACCAAATTATCCCGCCTCCGAGGCCATCACGTGGACCAATACCCAACCAAGCTTATCAGAGTTCTTCCATCCCCCCTCCAGGTCAACAGTCTTCGTCAGGAGATTTTCACCCTCCCTTAGTTTCACCATCGTATGGGACGAACTCTCATGGCTCACAGCCCTACAATCATGGCTCGGCGCCTGCAGGCCCGGTTTTGCCTCCGTTCTCGAGTTTATCCACCATGGGCCCACCTTCCACACAGCAAGGGAACGTTTCATCTTTACGTTATCAAGCTCCGGAGAATTCTCGCTCGCGGTCTGTGCCGAGGAATCAACCGTCAGGTTCCAAGAGGCAGGCGCCTTCATCTTCAAATGTGACAAGCGCGGACTCTTCTGACCTTGAGGATGAAGAAAATGGCGAGCTTCCCGCCTCTGGACTTGTTGCACCATGGGAAGTTCTCAGGGGATTGGCAGATGTTGCGATTGAACGAGCTGCCAAAGTAAGCGCTCACGAAGACTTCTGATGATTTTAGCCAACTTCTTTCTGAAATAGGAAAATGGGGATAGCAGTGGACCTCACAGTCGCGCACGGACTCCGTCACCCGACAGACAGTCAAGGCCTTCAAAGCGGAGGAAAATCCGCCACAAAGCTCAACGTAGCATGACATTCCCAGATGGTACTTTCCCCCTTGTATCTATCCATTGTTTCCTGCTAATTCTGTTATTCTAGTCGTAACGAAGAACATCATATCCGAAGCTGAAGCCCGCGAACTCTTTGACATGTCAGTCGATCCTTTTTCTCGTCAATGTAAGGTGATTCAAGTCTGGTTACCAGTTTTTTTCACGGATGTTCTACGTTTCTGTAAGCGTTTCAAATATGATGCAACCTTTTAGATCACTCATATTCTTCTGGAAGTCCTGTTTTTGATTCCGGCAACGATACCTTCGACGCATTGCATGAACGTTCTCCTTTCGCTGTTGATTGCATTTGCATGGTTGCAGCACGTACCCGTGATGGTGGTGGTATGTTCGTCAAAAATGCCACATCATTTGCATCTAACTAGGTGACAGCGCAATCGAGCGAGACATATCTCAAGATCCTTGACGAAGTCCAATCAATATCATGTGCTACGCTTTTTGCCCCGGTTATGCGCATTGAAGCAGTCCAGGCCATGAGTGAGTAGACTCTGGCTTTTTATATTATATCGTATTCATGCGTCCCCCAGTCCTTGTTTCTGGCTGGTCTGATAATGGATGGTTGAGTGGAGGCCATGCCGTCCGTATGGCCATGGAGCTTTGTATGTTTATCTCTGAAAAAAAAATTAGCCTTGAATTAAATCAATCTTCAGCGATGCATAAAGCTTGGCCAAGATTATTGCGGCGCATGAAAGCTGGCAAGACTGACCCTAGCGAAGATAGAGAACTAGTAATAGCCTCTCGAACCTGGTTTTGCCTATATCTCTTCGAACACCAGTACGTGATATTACTACTCACTGCAGACGGATTATAACTGTGTATCGACACAGGCTTTCCTATGGTACCGGAAGGCCAGCCGTTTTGAAAGATGACGAGAGTATCCGAGAGTGCCGCCTACTACTCCAGCACCCATTAGCAATCGAAGACGATATGAGGCTTGTCTCCACCGTTGAACTCATGGCCCTTCGTGAGCGGGTAAACAATGCGATTCCCACGGAAGGGCCCGTCAAGGAAGAGCACTTCAATCGACTCCGGGAAGCAAATGAGGAATTCAGCACGTGGTATAAGATTTGGGACCAAGCATTTTCCCAGAAGTATGAAGATGCAGGTAAAGTCGTCTTTTAATGGACTCTTTTGCTTTTGTCTTTACCTAGCATGCGGAGCAGCGTTCTACCGACAAAGCCTGCAAATACAGCATCTGCATGCTGAACTTTTTCACAATGCCACCGCACTGAGAGGTATAAATGGTCCGGATGATGTTCAAAATATGCCACCGTCGCAACGACAACTTGCTCTTCGGTCTATCCAGATTGCCCGCCAGGGGTTGGACATTACAGTCAGTTCTCCGAGCTATAGGGAAGGCATGAAATACGGTATGTCATGCCTGATTTGCTATCAAACCGATACTTACTTTTCGAGTATCCTAGCGGTTCACTATACGCATGCAACAGCCACTTTTGCCGCATCATTCCTGTTACGCCTAGCTCGCCTGTTGTAAGTGGAGTTACCACGGTCTATGTCTTTTTAAGCTGATTTTCGAACAGCCCGAACGATTGCAATATGGGCGAAATCAGGAATCAGGTCGAAAGGCTTGCAAATCTCATGTCAGAAAGTATGTGTGAACATCCCTCGGAAGGGCTGCATTTCTTAACTTTTATTGTAGTTCCTGGCAAACGATACGCATTGACGCTTCAACTGATGCTGAAGCGGTCTAAGAAGCGCAAGGGTTCTTCGGCATCTCGTTCGCCAAGGACTTCGCGCGATCCTCACCGTCCTTTGGCCATGGCCATTGATCATTCCGCTGGTAATGTGCCCGGCACTGCGCCTGTGTCTCGTCAGAGACTCCAAGAGCCGTTTTCTCCTCAATACGACACGCCAACGTTTGCGAGCTCTTCCGACAACCCGATGCATGGAGGACACGTCTCCGTTTCTGGCATGCCTTATCAGCAGCAGCATTCCATGCTGCAACACCCCCAGCAGCAGCAGCAAATGTATCACCAACAACACTATCAACACTCAGCAGACGCGGAACACATATGGCGAGGATTTGAGACGACATCAAATGAACAATTGCCCGTTTGGATATCAGACCAAAGCCTTGGTGGTACCTCATTCACGCAGAATGGAATGGATGCCTTCTTACTTCCTAACGATTATATGCCTCCTGCACCTCAGATCTGGTGATACATATTTTCAACGTTTGGCTTGTGCCTTTTTCTTCTTTTTTTGTAATTGCTATCGCTCAGATATCAGTGGATTTGCTCCTCACATATGGTATTTTCTTTTCTTTTCCTTGTGTATGTACGCGGCCTCCCATCGTGTATGTCCTTCGGTTTGTCTTGACTTCCTATTATGTATATGATCGACGGAATTGAATACACTCCAAACAAAGCCAGCCAACAGACTTTGATTTTCACCTCCATCGCGTTGTCATTCAACAATCTCGGTATAAAAGTCTCCCACTCAAGCTTGGGCTTCAACGTCTTTCCCCCGCAGCCTGACACCAACGGCGTGCTTTGTTTTAGCCCTTTCAAGTGGCTTTGACTCAGGAAGAGCCTTAAAAAAAGACGTCCTTGCAGAAGATCCTCTGGTTTTCTATTGTCTATTGCCAGGCATTGCCGAACTCTCGGCAACACGATACTCTGCAGATACTGTATTAGCCCAACGAATTAATTCCAACGACGCTTGCGCAGCACTTGGCATCAACAATATTTAATATGTTCAAGGCAAATCATGTCAAGCCTGAGCGACCGTCAACTTTTCAGAGGGCCAGCAGTCTCTTTGCAGTACGATCGCTCCTCCAGCGGCCCAGAAACTCGTCAGTCTCTATTGTTCACAACGTCGAAGGTACGAGCGCTGCGTGTATATGCTACTGAAAGGGGTTGAACCGCAGATCCTAGAAGTGGCAAAGCGACGGAAGTTCATCTTGAAACTTGCAAAAGCTCTATTGTCTTTCGGTGCTCCTTCTCACCGCATCGAGTCGCAGTTGGCAGCCGCCTCTGATATTTTAGACGCGCAAGCTGGTCAGTGCATCTGTTAGCATAATCGCGCATATATTCAAAAGAAAGCTTCCTAAGAATTCGTCCACATTCCCAGTATCATCATCGTCTCTATTCGAAACGGAGATACGAGATCGACGCGTACTCATTTTGTTCGTGCCACCGGCCGTATCGCGTTGACAAATCTTCACAAAGTGCACATGATTTACCGTGATGTATTGCATGACAATATGGGAGCTGAAGCCGGAACGAATGCGCTGAGGCAACTTTTGCGAGCCTCACCGATATATCCTCTTGCGGTTCGATGTTTTCTTGCCTTTATACAAGCCGCGATTATCTGTGTTTTGTCCTTCGGAGGATCGCCTCTTGACATGTGGATCAGTGGCGCATGCGCTTCGTGCTTGCAATACCTTGGCTTGAATGCGGCTAACAAGAGCTCGATGTATGCGAATGTTTACGAGTGAGCGCTCTTCTAGCACAGTTCTTGTTACACAAGCTTATCGATGGCTAGAATCTCTGTATCAATCATCGTCGCTTTTGTCGCTCGAGGTCTCAGCAATATTCCTGGAAACATATTTTGCTACAGTGCCATATCGTCTGCCGGTGTGGTCGTCATCCTTCCGGGTTTTACTGTCTGTGAGTTGCTCATCAGACATACGTGCATTTGTGCTTGCTTAACAGGTCATTTCTCAAGTAACGAGCGCCCTCGAATTGATGTCAAGGAACATTTTCTGTGGATCAGTTAGAATCGTCTATGCAATCATTTACACTTTGTTTCTGGTAAGATTATATCATGATGCTCAAAGCATAGTATTAATTTCATCTGTAAGGGTTTCGGTCTTACAATTGGTTCTGACTTTTACTTGGTGGTTGACCGACGTGCTCGTCGTGCTTATTATCAAGGAAACATACCGAAAAACTTGACCTACACTCATGGCAGCTTTTCAATGGTCAACGGGTCTATGCCTTTAATTCCAATCAGCGGTGTTCTTGGTCAAGGTATCAATGAACTTGCTAATGTCATCAAAGGTAATGTCATATTCATAATCCCATACCGTCTCTTCAACGGATTACTCTTAAGGCTGTAATCGTGATCCATCCTGGCGGTGGTACATGCAGCCCGTGCCGTGGTGGACAATGTTTATCCTCGTACCGATCTACTCGATTTGCTCTTCGCTTTCGAATCTACAGGCGTGGAGGCAATGGCAGCTCCTTGTTATGGTCAGCTTCTCTTGTTGCGCATATGCTGCGAATCGAGCCACAAGCACAGTTATTCCAGGAAGAACGGATGTCGTGGCCGCAGCTGGTGCTTTTGTGATTGGCTCACTGGGGAATATCTATTCGCGAGTAGTACGAGGGACAGCATTTACTTCTATGGTCACTGGTGTTTTGTTTTTGGTTCCTGTAAGTCCAACGGTTCCGGATGCATCACTGACACCCAAGGCTTCGACATTCTGCAGTCCGGTATCGCCCAAGGTGGTGGCTTAGCACAGACCTATCACAGCTCGGCGGAGCAATATTCAAGTGGTTTTTCTTTGGCTTTGCGTATGATTTCGGTCGCTGCTGGTGTTACCATTGGATTGTTTGTCAGTCAGGTCATCGGTACGCATAGAGCCGAGTTTGATTATCTCTCATTTTGGCTGACGGGTTCAATGCAATTCAGTCTATCTGTTTGGATCCCGCAAGAACGCTGCACATTTCGCCTTCTGATCACAGGTCTGCTTGCTCGATTCTGCTTCCAGATCTCAGTGTCTCTGTGCATGGCCTTCCTTTTCTGAGAGTACACAATAGAGATGATTATTGTAAATTGTAAAGAGCCCAAGATATCGAACTATGAAAAAGCAACGTAGTACTATAAAAATTTCTATGATATCAAATATCAACCAAACAACTGATTAAGCTCCTCCATTCTGCGCTGCAGCATGTCTGCTTTGCTGAAATTTTGACCAAGTGTCATGTTAGCCAATTCCGTCTTTTTCTTCTGCACTTCCAAGAGGCGAGCTTCTATGGAGTTCTCAATGATCAACTTCACTGTCGTAACAGGCCGAGTTTGTCCTAGTCGATGCTGTAAATAAGGGAGCATTAATAGTATTTGCGGTGGCAAGGAAGAAGGGGCGAACAATGCGATCCACTGCCTGATTCTCAACGGCGGGATTCCTGTGCGATGGGTCGTCAAATGGATGGTAATCGAGTTGAAGGAAATGGCTTACCAGTATGGGTCCATTAGATAAACACGTTGGGCTGCGGTGAGATTCAGACCGACACCCCCCGCCTTTAGGCTGACCAAGAGGACTTCGCAACCTGGATCGTGCTTCAACGCATCCATAGCGCGAGTCCTATCGTCACGCTTCATTGTACCATCCAAGCGATCATACCGAATGCCAGCCGCTTCTAACGCATCCTCAATCCTGAGCAAAATGATTAACAATTCTCATCCAACCACAAAGGACACTGATCTTACTTGTCGAGCATAGTAGTCCACTGCGAGCTAATGGCAAGAAATCAATACATATATTTCGACGACAGGAGCTTACTTCACTCACAAGACAACGGTCTTGACTATCCCATCGTCCAATTGATTTCCTTGGCCATCCACCATTTGAACTTCTATGGAAGCTGGATCATAATTCGCCGAGTATGGATTCGCTCGAGAGAATATGACAAGATCGCCAAGCAGAGCCTTGACTTTTGTCGACGGATGGAAATTCTCCAGCGACCCACCTTTCTGTCTCTTTTCGCGCTTCTGCGGTTTCTTCTTAGAACCAGCGTCCAAAGATTCGGGTTTTATCTCAACCGCATCAGAGGGAGTGAGCCCAGTTTGACAAGCGGAGCACGAACGGCGTGTGTCAGGAGTAACGTTGGGCCATCCAGGACAGATCGAATTGCGATAGCAATCCAGACAGAAGAGGTGCTGACACCGTGTCAAGATGGGACGCGGGGTACTAGGACTATTGGCACGAGTTGAGCCACGGGAAGCAGGGGCTTTCCCTTTCCGCCCGCGCTTTGGAGCAGAGGGGCCGTCGCCATCGTCCATTTGAGTCGGATCAGCTGAAATGCATAGCTCTCCACCGCATTCAACGCACTGTGTTGTGGCGGATTCACGTAAGATGGCGAAAATCGCAGCGGCGCGGCTCGCATTCAATCCTTCTTTAGCTATATCGGCTATGATTTGCTCGTAGGACCCAGCAGAATCCTGGGACTGCCCCGTTTGACCAAGTTCTTTACCCTCAACGAGTTCGAAATGGTCGCAGATCTGGCGGAGGCGCAAGATTTTCTGAAGAATGCCGACGTAATTCTTCATGACCTCGTTCTTGTTCGACATCTCATTGAACTCAGCTTTCGATTCGTTGAAGAATTGGTCATAGATAGCTTGTTCCTCGGAATCGAACTTCAGGTACCGTAATTCGTCTCGACGTGGAGGCAATGCAAGGATCTTCTTTCCGTCTACAGTTTTGGTCTCTTTGGTCCGGCGAAGCGTGATACACTTCATGATAGTTTGAAGTCGCGCAATGCCCAATGCCTGTCCAAATTTCACAGGGCTGCCAATGAACTCGGTCCAGATATTCTTGTCGTCAAATGGTTCCAACCGAAGGAATTTGATAAGCGCAAAAACATCGTCAAGCTTGTTCTGCACCGGCGTTCCGGTTAGACACAAGCGTCGATCGGCCATCAAGTCACAAGAGGCGCGACTGGCGACTGTACCGGTCTCTTTAATCGAACTGTGTAAAATTGACTGAGACAAATACATCATAGAGTCCAATGACACTCACTGGGCCTCATCGAGCACAACTCGAAACCAATAGATACTTTGTAGAGCGCTGGTTGCTTCACAGGAAATGTTTCCAATAAAAGCAGCTGATTTCTTTCTCTTCAAACCGCCCTTCTTAGCTTTAGGCAGTCTCAAGACCTGATTGCCATGCTCGTCAATGTCTACCCCGCCTGCGCCGTCGCTGCTTCCTCCATCGTCTTCATCGTCATCTGCACTAGCAACACTTCTACTCTGTTTCGAGAACTCGGACGCAAGAGTGGCGAAAGTGGTTATGACAGCATCGAAGTCAGCTAGAAAAGCAGGATCTGGCCTGCGAGCATTGCCGTGATAAATATACACTCGGAGCGGAGTACCTTGCCGGATTCGAGCAGGCTTGACGTCGGGCTCGGTATCCATCGGTGTCAGGGACAGCGTCAACTGAGACATCGATTGGGATGGTGTCGGTGGCACGCAGGTGCCTCCACTTCCACCAAACACCGACACTTCCCCTCTCCAATGCTCTCTGAATTGATCTTCCCAATTGGACACTGTAGAAAGCGGGCAGACAATAAGGGTTGCACGACTCTTTGCCTTGATACGGGATATTCGTGCGTAGTCCGCCTCCACCCTGTCCTGTGTCTTCCCATTTTTGGCTTTCGAGTGTTTGGAAGAACTAGCATCTGATGCGGGCATACCCCAAACACTTCCAGAAAAATGACCTGCCTCTACAGTGTCGCCGCTACGAGGAGGCGTGGGAGCCTCTATGGGAGATGCAGCAAATATTCGAGCAGAATCAAGCGTTGCTGCGATGAGCGATACGCAGGTAATTGTTTTACCGAGACCCATCTATTCAACGCCATGAGTAATCAAATTGGTTGCAAGGATAGTATAAACGCGCACATCGTCAGCCAAAATAGCGCCTTTGGCTTCATGGGGTTCTTCAAAAACTTCTTTCTGCGTGACGATATGGAACCAACTACGCTGCCGAGTTAACGGGTTTATGCGCGGTTGCCAAAGGGAGGAGAATTTGCCGTCTGGACCGGGTTTCTCACGTTCGCGTTCGAGAAGAAATGTTAAAGCTTTCTTTTGATGCGGGTAAAGTTGAGTCGCAACCTCGGGGGCTTATCACCATTATTCAGTGTGAGAATGACTATGATGCCAATGGATGAAAGGAGCGCACCGGGTTCCGTTTCAGCAAGTTCATCCCCATCCTTCATACTTTTGAAGAGCTCGTCCACTTGACTCCTCTGTACTTCAACGCTCTTTCCTGCTATGGCCGGTGTGCTCCAGCGTGCGTTGTTGCTGGAAGGTCCATATCCGAGGCGGTTTGATGCAAGAATTGCACGATTGTGACCACCAGGTGGTGGGTTGTGTGGGTTATGATAGTGATAATTAGCCAGCCGTTGAACGTCATAAGGTGGTGAAGGATGATCGAGAAGGAGACCACATTGGTGGAGATAATTTCCGACAACCGGAATGTTTCCTTTCGGAGTGTATACAAGCATTTGTAGCGGTAGAATTGGAAGCTTCGGATGGTTTACAATGAACTTCCATGCACTGGGTAAAAGTTTAAAGCTCGTACGTTTGGTTGCCCTTTTCGTACTTTGGCATCAAGGCGGATTAAACCCTTCCCTAGCATCGGACCTAGCGATGTCGCAACCTTCTGCTCAACGACTCCAAAAGCTTCCCCTGCAATGGGTTCTCCGCTCGGGCCTCTTGCATGAGGTGCTTTGATATGGATTGTCTCGGAGCCGCCAGGCTTATGTGGATTATGCTCATACTGTAGTCGTACAGGCGCCCATTCGGAGTCACTTGAGGATTCGTTCGGAAGAAGATATGGAACTGGATAGAGCACAAGGGCAGTGACAGTGAGTTGTCCGATGCATACTGGTGTTTTAGGCGGTAGATCGGGCGGTAATGCAGAAAGAGGCGATTGTCGTGGGTATATCGAGGGCGGTGGAGATGGAGAACCAGTTAGATCTATTACTTGACGACTAGGCGATTGAGTTGAAAGAGAAGATGGTTGTGGCGCTGGGGACGGTGAAAAAGACGGGTGCGGCGCAGGTGTAGCTGGTGCACTCAGTGGTGTGTGTGAGGGACGAGGCGGAAAAAAGCTTGAAGGCCCAGCGAAGGCAGGTCGATACATTCCCTGACTGTGCAAGGGGTAAGGCGCTGAGCTCTGGGGAGGACTAGGCCTGGCGAAAGAATCATCAGACATTGTCGCTGCCGGATTCTGATTGTATGAGTTGGAAAATCGCGACATCGACGGAGGACTTGCAGCAGGAGGCATAAATGAAGCAGATTGACCATTTGTTGGATAAGGTCTGGAGGAAGAGGAGTCCATGCGAGCGCGTTTAGACAAGCGCTGGGAAGCGTAGTGATCATTGGTATCCTCTTCGTCAAGCGTTAGGTCTATGTGATTGGACTTGTAAACGGGAGATACGGCAAGCGTTGACATAGATGCCGCTGAGCCTGCGGCACTCTGGGCAGCCATAAAAAGGCGCTGCTTCTGCGACGACGAGAGAGCGCTGCTCGTCGTGTTGAACGGTCTTGAAAGGGGAGATTACGGCGAACCACACGGGAATATGACCCAAATACGACAGCACGTGACTCGCATTGTCTCTGTCAGCAAAACTGAGTAACTGTCTGCAGCGGAACCTTTTCGACTCATCCAACACACCGCCGGGCGCTCATCCGTAGCTTACTAACTCGCGGCTACGGTCTTACTCATCCTGGAATTCACCAAATCGTGCAATTATCCCAGATGTAACAGTGATACCACTAGGCACAAATATAGATTCTTTCGGAGATTCTACTGGAGATCGTTCGTCTTTAATATTCAACTTGATGAGCCGGGCAGTCGTGACGGCCAGAACAGTGTGCTCGAGAAACGCACTTCGTTCAATACTAGGTCCACCCCATCGCATAGTAGGCTTGTCTTGCAGCTTCTTCTTTTGCCACTTGTTTGCTACTGCCAGTACCCACTCCCTTGGCAATCCCATTCACTGCAAAACAACATTTAAAGGAGCGAGAGACGTCTCGCAAATAACGTAGTCCAGAATAAGGAGTCAACTCACCAACACATCGCACTCTCCAACGGCCTGCGTGAGGTGGTCCAGTGAATTCGGCAGGATATTCTACTGTCACGCGCCGTTGGGTCGCCGTTTGATTAAACAAAGGGAGGAACGGGAGGTTCGGCTGAGCGGGGGCCAATGGATTGGGAAGACTTGTGGGAGGAGGTGGTGGAGGGGGTGGTTGTCGAGAGGGAGATGGAGGGGGCTGCGACGCGAAGAATATTCTAGATGGTTCAGGTGAAGGCGGCTGCTCGCTTTTGACCTTCTTCTGCGGTGGCCCTCCCATAAATTGGGGAGGCTGAGGTTGTGGCGGCTGGGGTGGCATAATGTGGTGATCATCCAAGAGTTCGCTGATCCATCGTTGCACTGTCTCGATCCCATGTTCGCTATATACTCCACCGACATAAGCGTAGAAAATAGACCGAGCTTCCTGAAACAAAGTTAATGGACCAAGCATGCCTCAAGGCCACGAGGAAACAATCACCTTGGGTGTGTTGAGCATGGAGAAGACACTGGGATGACAACGGAGCTTCTGGCGTAGGCCATAGCCCTTCACCCAACTCTCAATGTTCATATCGGACAGCACCTGGTCGCGTTGTGACTGTCCATTTGCTAGGCGGATCGAATGAACGCAACTTGACAAAAAATGGTACTGACTTACGCAGATATCTGAGGCTTTCAACATCGGCCTCTTGTTGAACAGCGCAAACGTTGCAGCGGCATCGAGAACCGTTTTGCCAAGGTAGATTAACCGCTCGTTGTCGCCATAATCCTCGGGGCGTCCAGGCAACCTCCGCAAAGATACATGGGTGAAAACCTGAAGAATAAGGTCACTGTTGATCTTGGGCGGCGGCGGAAGATGGTCCAAATGTTCCCCGGTGCGAGTGCGCTTCAGGACAGCGAAGGTACTGACACCCGCAGAAAACGTTTGGTTCATGAATTCAAGGGTGTTCGGTGTGGCCACACCCGACTGTAAACAAGTGCCGACAACGCGACCGCCGCCAGAAATGACTTCGCCGATGTCTATTATGTACACTCTCTTCTAGTGATTCACTATTGTAGTTCAAATATCTACATGGTATAGTACGGAATATCGGAAGCTGCGATGTGTAGATCTGCAATGTCTATACATTGGTCAGTGAGTCAGATCGATGTGATTTTTTCCAGACGCATCCTCCCTTTTCTTCTGCTTTGACAAAAGTTTGCGAAGGATTTGCACAATGCTAGCCGCTGCAGGATCAGTTTCCAGTCGCGTGATCTGCTTCGCGATGCTGGGACGGAATCATGAGTGATAAAGTTGAAGTTGAAAGTGAGAGACGCCCAGCTACCTCTGCGATCCCTGTAGCACGAGCGGACAATTCTTTATAAGGTGGTGAGGAGACTTCCTGCAGACTGCACAAGGCGCTGAAGAGGCGGACGACAAGGCTGATTTCGCCTTTTTCATCTTCGATTGCTGCTCCATTGTCGACGGGGACAGGGGACGTTTCGAGGGACCAGCGACAGATACCGATGACGACTTCGATGGACCAGCAATAGACGTAGAGAATGATTTTGAAGGACCAGCGACAGATACCGATGAAGATTTCGAGGGTCCAGCGATAGACGTCGATGAGGATGCTATAGTTGTCGAAGCCGAAGGCCCACTTCTGTTAGGAACAGACTCGTGTTTCGACGAGCTGCTGATATTGGGTCGTGGGGCACTGGAGCTGATTGCAACAGGAGCTGCTCGCTTTGAGACTTCTGCTGGAACCTTTGATTTGGAGATCAGGGTAGGTGCTGCCCGCATGCCGGGATCACGCAGCTTCTGTAAAGGGTGAAGCGGCTGCCCAGCGATAAGAGCAACATGGCCTCGTCGATGGAGCGTCCTGTCGATTGCTTCAATAGCGGCGCACTGCAATGATATCAGTTACGAGAGCAAAGAGATTGTATTATAAAGGCTTAATACCCTTTGATCCCAAGGCTCGTCATCAGCATGAAGCAGAAGCATTTCACGGTACTCAGCCAGATTCTCGGACCGATCCATCATGACGCATTCACCAGGGCCATCACCGTGTTTCCGTGCGCAGAGTCCACAGTATTGCGTATCAGGTGAGTTATGTATCGGCGAGAGGGGTCCGTTTAGCATCCTATTATCCTCGCCATCAGCCAATAAAGGTGCTGATCTGGGTTTGGCCTTCCGCTGGGGTGGTTCGAAAGCCATGTCCTCTGTGGCTCCGCTCGTGACGTCGCCTTCACCCTCCGACTCTGCGTCCGATCCAGAGTAAGCTGAGCCATCTGAACCTGCGCTTCTAGATGTTTTGGACTTCTTTTTTGGTGTATCCTTGAGCGGTCCGTCGCGATACGCATTGGGCTGGCCAGAATGTAAGGGACATTGGAAACATCAAAGAGGAGAGTAGTCTATCTACCTTGGCAACAGCTGCGGCTCGACGTCGGACTCCACGTCCTGAGACTGCTATGTCTTGTGCTTGTGCTTTATCTCGTTCTGCGGTTATTTGCTGGAGTGCCTGAGCCCACGAGTCACCTTGATCAACGTCTTCTACCTCCTCCAAGGAGTCTTTGTCTGCGGCCCAGATCTTCGCAAAAGCGAATGACATTCCCTCCTTGGTGGGCTCTTGTTGTTCTCCTTCTTTCTCTGTCTTCTCGACCAGCTTTTCGATATCATGATCCGTATCTTTGGCCATGTCATCCTGGTGATCGGGAAAGCAAATGAACGGTGGAACTCACAGACTATATCCCGTGATTCTTCAGTGGCATCGAAGAGGGCTTTCGCACCATAAGTCAGGATGGATTGGACGTTCTCTCCTGCCGAATCTTCATCGTCCATCTTCTGCACGATTAGGTGATCCAGAACTAGTTTCTTCTTCCCCACTTGCATAATGCGTTCTATAAAGAGTGAGGACGGGGGACGGGCGTGGGTCATTTTATAATTTAGCCTACCTTCGGCGGAGTTTTTGACCATCAGCTTAAAAACGAGGCAGGTCTTTTGTTGCCCATATCGATATGCTCGAGCAATGGCCTTGTAGAGGATCAGTCTAGCATCAAAAATACCTAAGAACACCTTACCTGCAGGTCCTGCACGAAAGGAATTCAGGATAAACTCTTCAACAATGAAAATATAACAGACCTGATGCGGGTTGAAGTCAGGGTCAAAAATTATCACGGTGTCTGCACTCTGCGCGAAAGATTAAGGCCTGTACTAGTATTTGAAAGCATGAACATACGAATAGGTTGATTCCTACACCCTAATCATATAGACGTTAGCGGCTGTGTAAGAACTGGGTGCCGAACTTACCCCTGCACGAGTTGTCAGAAGGTATATGAATACATCTGACCCAGGCTTATTGAATTCGTCCATGCCCTTCTGGCGCTCACTTCCTTTAGTGTTGCCGTCCTTTCCGGGTATGTGAATGGGAGGAGCAAAAGAACAAATGAAAGGAACATACCAGCCGAAGATATCTAAAACCTTCACCCGCGAGGAAGTCTTCGATCACATTGAGCGCAATGACAAACTAAGGCATCGTCGGTTAACAGACTATAAAAAGATGTAGCGGAGACGCACTTGACTGAATAAAAGAACTCGATGTCCTCGTTCTTTCAGCTTGGGTAGCAGCGACTTCAAAAACCGCAATTTAGCACTGCCATCGATCAGCTTTTCATGAGTTTCTTGAGGTAGCAGTCCCCGAGGCTCGATATCCTCAGCGTAAAGGTACGGATGCTGCAGACACCTATGCCATTGATAAGAAACAGCTTCATAGACTTCAGAAATTACGCACTTTCGCAGTTGCATAAGAACATTGTTGATACGTCCCTTCGACGCTGATGCATTCCCCTTCGAGGTCGTCAAATTGTTCAGAAGTTCCAGGTTGTGGCCTGAAATGAATTCAGTATTGTAGCGAATTCATGGAAGAATGGAGGTATCGACTTAGGATGGATCGATAGACTTCTTTTTGCAACGGGGCCATGGACACAGGAACAATCACCTCATTCTAGTAGAAAAATGACCGAGGGTTAAAACTTCGTTTGGATGATAAATGAATTCGGTACCTTGGGAGGTAGCTGTAGGACTTCGCTCTTGATCCGTCGTAAGAAGTACGGCCGTAATCTATTGTGCAACTGTTTCACTAGATCTTCAGTTAGCTCCTCGTGCTCCTTCTCCAAGCCTTCGAGATCATTCCACTCGTTAGGATCCAGAAAATTCATGAGATTGAAAAGTTCTCGGATGTTGTTGTTCAGAGGTGTCTATGGCAAGTCAGTAGTGTGTCAAGCATAGGTTATGAGCAACTTACGCCGGTCATGATGACACGATGGATACTATTCAGTTCGTTCAACCTTTTGAAGAGCAGACTGCTATCGCTTTTCACTAAAATTGATACCATCGTGAGTAAGTATACATTATTAGGCAAAAGAACTTACATCGCTGTCCCTCGTCAATTACAAGCACCTACCGATGATGTTAATGCTAAGCAACACTCTGCCACAACCGTGGCTTTTGGATTGAGGCTTACCTCCCATCGAGGTTGATTCTTGAAAACAGGCGTAAACTCCTTTGGATTGAGTAGCGCCTCGTACGTCGTGATGAGCACATGAAATTTGGCTCCCGTTTCACCAGTCCGCTTCTTTTCATGATTCAACTCAAACTTCTTGATTACTTCCCGAGCTTTTGCTTCCCCGTAGAAAGGTACAACTCGGAGTTTCGGAGCCCAACGTTCAAACTCTCTCACCCAATTGGTAATGGTCGAATTAGGGACAACAACAAGAGCAGGAAACGCTTGGAAGTTTTTTGCAATGTTCCCAAGGAAGGTAGCTACTTGAACCGTCTTTCCCTATTGAAGATGAAGAAGATGATAATTGGTACAATGAGGCGGAGTTCAATTACAAGACCAGTGAAGACACATACCAGCCCCATTTCGTCCGCAAGGATGCAATGCTGATGTGTCCACCAATTGTTACATAACCAGTTGAAGCCGTCGACCTGATGGTATTGTGAATAACCGAAAACGCTGCAAGATTGTGCCCGACATACCTGAAACGGCATCAATTTGAGTTGAGGACTTTGACCGATGTCGAGATCGGCCGCGTCTTTCAAAACATGGCGAGTTCGATATTCATCTTTCGCTCGTCTATCGAACTTTTCACAATAAGACTGAGAGTGCCGTGGAACAATCACTAGCCGAGAGTCAATAAAACGCTGCAGGGCAGTTTGGAACGCTTGGTATGTTGGGTCGTCCGGGAGCGGCGGGGAATCCCAGGTGGCTAGGGAAAGTTTTATCAGATTGGACGATGATGAAAGTGAAGGAATGTCACCTTCGTCGTAGCCTAAGTCATTCCATTTAAAAAAAGCCCAAACGACCTGATCAACGCTGTCGAGGCTAAACTTGCGCTTCGTCCTGGTTTCCCATTCTGAGACGGTTTCCATGAGGTCATTGCTCGGTTGCTCGCCTTGCTCAAAAGCAAGTATACGCTCCCTTTCGATGCTCTCTTTGAAGTCCTGATCTGAATCCTCGTCGCTTGCAATTCGGGTGGCTTTCTGCTTCCCTTTCTTATTCCTCCATTTTAATTTGGTCTGCCGTCGGGGGCGCCATAGCATTACATCAAGGACGCGATCGACGGTCTTCCAGGCAGGGGGAATTCGACGTTCAGCATCGGGAATTGCATCTTGTGGCAAAGTGGGTGTGTTTGTTTTAGGCAGCACGGAAGACGCCCTTGATTCGGCGCCAATTTCAAACACAGAGGTTGAATCATCGATAGCCGTCTTCTCGTCCTCTTTCATGAGCTCCACCTTGGTACCGCCAGATAAAAAGTGCTTGAGTTTCGCGTGGTGTGTGGAGAGCAGCCACATGTGAGGCACCCATTGTACACGCCTGTAGCTACGGTCCAGCCATTTCACAAGATACTCTCTTGGTAGGGATGCTTTGTAGTTAGGAGGCTCGTCAAGGGGACGTGGAGGCTCCACAGCGGTTTGGGGATAGGGACGCCAAGCGATGATCTTATCGACTCCGTCCCTGTACGATGCGCAGTCAGCACAAAGCCAAGTCTGGGAATAAAACTGAGCAATCTCTGCAAGGGTACTATTGGAAGAGAAGTTTGGTGGTAACGGCAGGTGTTCGTAGTGAGCAACACGTTTGCACGTAAAACATCGAAACACAAGCGCATCGAGGCTCGCGTTGGCACCTAAGGACTTTTTCGAGCTCGTAGGAGCAGCATCCCGAGTCCCGTCTGCCATGGTTACATCCTCGCCTTGGGCAATGAAGGGTTGTGGGCCCATATCATTCTTTGAAGCACGAGTGTCTGGATCAAGGGCAGCTTCCATGCAGCCCATACAGACACCTCCTTTCATACAGGCACCTATGACAAGACGAGTTAGCGATAGCTTAAGACGAAAATAAGACTGTTACCGCATATGAATTCCGTCGTCTGGGTTGCGTCCAGGCCAGAGCGTTTTCGAGGTTCTGGCTGGCCAAACGCTTCTTCTTTGTCCTCTACTCGAGTTTGAGAGAGCTGCCAATCAGCTCGATCTCTATCTCGGGCAGCCTTAAGAATTTCATCCCGTTGAGTGCTAGCCAAACATCGCCAGTGAGCTACCACGGGGCATTTTAAGCTGGGCATATTTTCAGTGCCTCTTCCTATAGTGGAAACAAGTTGGACACTCACCATCTAACCCATCCGCCAAGCGCAGCCAGTCTTTCTTCCTCGTCAGACTCTTCAAATTCATCCTCTGAAGTCTTTCGTCTTTTCTTCCCTTTCCCTTTCTTCCGATAAGCCTGGATAAGTTGATAGGCCGGACCTCGATGACATTTTTCGCAGATGTCGCGGTGCGCTCGAAGCGGTACGTCTTCGTCATCGGAATCAATGTCGTAGTCAAGTTCGGTGACAGGACGGAAATGGCCATAGGCAGGTCGTGACGCTTTGCCACGGACCGCTTTCTTTTTGGCCTTTCGTCCCTTGGAACGAACGCTTCGAGAACCGTATTCATCACTACCCTCATCGCTAAGCTCGAGATCGTCATTGTACGTCTCGGAGTCGAGGTTAACCTTAACCCCCTTCCGTGCGCGAGTAGATCGGCGAGTAGGGAGGCGAGTCACTGACTCGCTATCCTCATCTTCTTCATCTGAGCCGTCTATGACAAATAATCGTCGAGAACGAGTTTTCTTTGGGCTGAAAGGAAGAGGTTGCCTCTTGCCCAAGGATCGCGTAGACCTCCCAGGGCGTTGCGAAATATCGTCTTCCTCGTAGTCCTCGTCCATCTCTTCATTATCGCTCTGGTCTTCATCATGTATATCTTCCATCTCCTCCTCCTGTGAATCCGGAACAACCTCTAACTCGGGCGTCGACTTGATACTGCGAGCAGACCCCATTCTGAAAGTAGTACCACCTCCTTTACGAATGTTGAGAGTCATCTTGACGCGAGATAGAGGGTGAACATAGTGTGCAGAAGGATCAAATGGCTCTAGTCCACCTGCAGTCTCTTTTCGTTCTGTGACAGGAGAATGATAAGTATGAATTGGTGATAATGATAGACTGCGTACTGAATTCTTCGACAAGGGCTCCATGCTTCTGTTCGAAGAGTTTTGAAGGAAACTACGAAGAAAAGCGCGTCAGTTTTTTTTTCAATACGCGTCATTGTCTGCCTACCTTGTGGGCGATGCCTCCCTTGTATCGGGCAAAGTAATAAAGCATGTTACCCTCGCGGTATTTACCAACGACTTCATCAACTGGGACCTCTACTTCAGATCTGAGTGAAGTTTCCTCCGTAGCTTTGTAGAGCATTTTTTGCGCGGCAGGAATGCTAGGAGGGGCAACGAAGAAAGCCTTTCGAGGAACGGTTGCCTTGTGATGTTCAGATGGTAGCTCTGGGGAAGCTGGAGGACTAGTAACCGAGCCCAACGACTTTTCTGGAGTGAAGAGTCTGCCTACATCTGAAGAAGGCCCACCATTATCCATCATGGCGGCCAGGCAACGTTCAAAGTGAGTGCTAAATTGACTGACGCGACGTGACCATTCTGATAGTAATATTTATTTATTTACATAATTAGATATGTACATAACGAGTGCAAAGATAACGGGGATCTGTTGGACATCCAAAGAGGCTCGGATCTATTCCAAATTGTACGTATCATGTATTTCTGCAAAAACATCATGAGATTGAAACTGTAGACGGTTGAAGGATAAGCTAAGTACCATGCGTTCTGTCGCTAAGCCACTGATGACATTGCTGTGCTAGTAGTTTTCCGTGGTCTAGGAACAATCGTGATTAGTTGTGAACCACATGTCGACATGCCTCTTACTTATACAGAAGGCATGAGGGATATCTGGGTGCCCGTGAACAATTCGAACCGCTCCCGAGTCCGGCTTGAGAAGGCGGAGAATTTCATCTTTTTGTTGGCCGACCCAGTCATCCTGGTCTGCAAAATAAAATGCCAATTTTCGCTTGTGCACTTCAAGTAATAGTACGTCCAGGTCACGGATAGTTTCCATCTCGTCGTATGCCATGTGCAGTGCAGCGCGGATACTATCAGGCGAGTGAAGGAAGGTCTGGAGAACGAGTATTTGCGAGAGCGGCCAGCCATTATACAAGAGAGACAGTAGTCCAGTTGGAAGTATGCGTGTCAAGTAGGAGAGCCATGATATTGCCAATCTCATGCGGGGAGAAAATATCCACTAGCTAGGTTCTGAATGTTTCCACATTGAAAGAAACGCATTTACTTACAGAAATCCGCCGACCATTCGGAGTACTACCGATGTGGGATATCGTAGGAAATAACAGAAAGACAGCAGAAACAGCGACAGGTCTCTCTTTTAAGATCTAAGCAGACGATCAGTCGGTTTCAAGAAAATCGAATTAGTATGACCTGTAGAGAAAGCCAGGCTCCGACACTGTGTCCCACAATCACCACTTTCATATTGGCTCCGAACGCTGAATGTATGGCATCGAACGCCTCTAAGGCGCCCTCTATTTGAGCTGGTAGTCCATGGCGCTTGTCAGATAATTGAGAGGCAGAGCTCTTTGATCCGATGCGTGGTGTGTGCCCTATATGTGAGTGTGCAAGAATTGCGAGCTTGGACGTTGTATCCTGGTTGTGAATGGCAGCTAGAAAAGGAGTGTAAAAGTCCAACAAGCCAGGATTTCCTGAGAAAATCGGGCGTAAGGTCCTGGAAGGAGTTGCAGACGCCGAAATAACTGGCCTGGAATGAAAAGTATGACTGTTTCCGGCTGGCCGAGTTTCGCAGGCCACCACAGGGCATGAGAAGGCCCTAATGGATACTTGTGGTAGAAGATGCCATTGAGATAATCCGATACTGGACTTGTGGGGAAATGGGGTTGAAGAAAAGGTGGCAAATGTAAAGACATGAACGGGCTAAGTATAACGTGCCTGTGTCCGATCAATATTACCGAGACGCCCTACCGTAACCAGCCACATCTTTCGTGACCACGTCCTGCAGTCGATGTCTCGAGCCCCTCCGTTCCCTACGCGTCGTCGTTCACCCTCTCTTACCAATGGATCCAGCATATCTTCGCCCATCCCTTTTTCTCCGATACCCCAATCCGCCACCAGACCACTGCAAATATCACGTCGTCCGACAACGCCAAGCAACGAGTCTTTCAGTTCCCACTCCCCGAGAACTGCACCTTCGAATACCGCTCCTGGAGGCCCTTCACGTCCACAACGATCCGAGTTAAGAAGCCGGATTTCTGACTACGATGGTTCAGAACAAGCGTCATACAGAGACAGTATTAGCACAACGCGCTCTGATGCCTCTTTTTCACAACGACCACGACCAGGCGCCTCCAATATTCCAAATACCCCTGCGAAATCTCGACCCAGGCCACAGCGTCTCCAAAGTCCAACTTCCGAGGATGGCGAAATGACCACCCCGACATCCCTGGCTTCGGCAATGTCTGCATTCAAGTCTGCAGGGTCCCGTAGACGCGCCATGACCAACGGAAGCGACGAATTGGAATATCAGATGGAAAGACAAAATGAGATAGAGGCGGAGAAAGCGAGACAACAACGAATACGAGACAAAGTTCCAGGTAGGCGAGCGAACGGTAAAGCTCGCCCGGGTGACATTGATGGTAAGGGTTAATTGCCTCGACTTATACATTGTATCAATGACGGCTTCTTCCAGCTGTATTGGATCAAGTCAAGGATGGATGGGAGTTCGTCATAGACCCAGATGTAAGGAAGGAAGACTCCATCTGTTTTATCCAGGAAGATAACGTTTTCTCATGTCTAGTTCAATAACGTCGATTTAGCCCTTCAACTTCTCGATGACTCGTCTCATGGCAAAGATATGGACTCCTTTCGTAGAACCAAAGAGATGCTTGGGAAAGCTCTAAAGGGATCTGTCGATAGTAGGCCATAGAACCGATTGGTTATACTCTGCAATTAACCTGCCTCCTCTGTCATATAGAGCATTATCAAGCATTTGCTGCATCTCTCCCACATCAAGCCTCTCTACTTAACCACCTAGGAGAAACGCAGTCGCAGATACACTCCGCAAGAACAGCTCTCCTGGAGACCAAGGATGCGTTGGGAAACAAGCGAGCAGACCTGGTTCAGCTTTGGTCTAGGGGCCAAATGCTTGAGGAAATGCTGCGGATTTTGGACCAGATGTATGTTTTGATACTTCTCATTCTTTTCCCTTATTCATTATGCTTGCTTGTAGAGACCATTTGAAGTCTGTACCAGATTTGCTGGAAACTCTGATGTCGGAGAAGCGACTTTTACAGGCTGCAGTGCTTCTTATAAGAAGTCTAAAAATAATCAACAAACCAGATATGCTTGAAATTGGAGCAGTATCTGATCTGCGGAGCTATTTGATTGGCCAAGAGACGGTTTGCATCAGACATCAAATGCTAGAAGTATATACTGATAAGGATGCAGGCTTTGCGGGAGATCCTCGTCGATGAGCTACAGAACCACTTATATCTCAAATCTTTCTGGTGTGACACCCGATGGTCGGCGTATGTACCAAACCAACAAACATGTAAGTTGTCGTGTTCTTTCTACAACGAATTGTATCCTCATATTCGCTCAGTCCCGAAGGTTGAGTTTGAGGAAGAAGCGGGTTCGAAGCCCTTTCCAGCCTCTGAAGCCCCTCCTTCGACCCCTTTTCGTCCCACTCGCCAAGTTCGCTTTCTCCATGAGCTAGCAATAAAGCCAAATGAACCTCCAATTGACCTGAGTGACCTGAGTGTCCGCCACATTGGCCAACCCTCGAACTCTGCACTAATTTCAGTCTCCGCCACTGCGCCACACAATCCCGAGGCTGATTCCTTCGCTTACATGGAGACCCTCATCGAATCGCTTGCTGTGCTTGGCAAGCTTGGAACTGCACTTGATAGCATTGTGCAGAGGGTGCCAAGTGAAATTTTCTCTCTCGTGGAGACCACATTGGATGAAGTTGAGGAAAGGGCCGAATATGGCCGAAGAGGGTCGATGATGGTTTCGAACGGGGCCGTTGGCAGATCAGACGCCGTTTACATTTTCGCCTCAGAGAATCCGTCCATTGCACCCATTAGTTCTCCCCAGGGCACCTTTTTGAGAGCCTCATCTCTCAGGCTTGCTGCGCTGGAGCCATCATCCAAGAGAGTGGATCATGAGATTCTGAAGGATCTCTTTTGGACGCTTTATTCTAAATTGGATGCCGTCGCCCAGGGCTTCCGAGTCGTCTACGAGGTGGTGAGCCGAGTTGGATCAGTAAGTCACTGAGTTCTAAAATAAATGCCGAAGTAATGTATCGATCATCCAGCGACGCGACTTCAAAGACTCTTCAGGAACAAAACCAGGCTCGCTTTTTCCCCTGGCCGAGGTTTGGACTCCAGTCCAGATGGAGGTCGGTCACATAGAACAATATTGACGTTCAGGAACCTGATTTCTGACAGGTTCGGACATTGATAAATGACTACCTGACCGACGAAGACCGAGGTTCTATTTCTGGGAGGAATCCTATTTCTTCGATCAACGAGATTCTTCGAGAGGGAAAATTCACTCGGGACAGAACGAAGGTCCGGATGGCACTCGTCTGCAATATTTCTTTGCCGTACTCAAATACTTACAGGTGGTCTTTCGATTTGCTGACACTAATCTGAAACTCACAAGCAAAGCCCTCAAACCATACGAAGATGGACTGACGCGTGTGCTGAACGACACAATGCCAGGATTGGTTCCAGGATCATCTGGAGACGCAGTGCAGGCTACCCTAGCCAGTGTCGGTACCGATGACCGCATGTTAGGAGCAGATCAACACCACCGGCTCATTATACGTCCAGATGCATTCCACGTTAGTGTCCTGTTCCAGCCAACGTTAACGTTCTTGAGTCGGATGGCGGCTGTGCTTCCGTTCGGTGTTGAAGCTGAGAGAACATCGAGTGCTGTATTGGATGAATTCGTCTTGAAGGTGTATTTGCCACAACTTGAGGAGAAAGTCTCAGACCTTTTTCGTCAAGCCGTAACTGGTATGCTATATCATAAAACACTTGTTCGTCTTCCTCGACTCATATTTCCCAGGCCTTGAGGCTTTCCAGCCCGATCCACCATCAAGCTTGCTTTCTCCAGAACCGTTAATAAAGGTACGCTTCTCGCTGACCTCAGTTTCACCATCTGGAGCATAATTTTCGACGTCAGGCAAGCACGCATCTGATGGCCTTAATCAACTCTTTGTGTGCCATGCTCCGCACCAGCCCCTTCCATCGAGAAAATTACTCTCGACTCATACTTGGCGTTATCATCCAATTTTACCAACGGTGTAGTGATCGGTTCCAAGACCTTGTTACCGTAAGGGATGTTGCGGAATCGAGGCTCGAACCGAAATTGGCCCTTGCGGCTCAATGGGCACAACGATCTGAACTCAACACTTGCATATCCGAGCTGCTTGCGACATCCGTATGTCATTGAAAAAAATTGCAATTAAGCTCTGCTGACTTTGCTACAGGAATTAGACACAACCAAACAGCAACAACTCTGTCGTCAAGAGACTAACCTCGAGTTAGAGCTTCTGGGACGCAAAACAATCGTACAGGCAGATCTCATTCCGTCTCTTCGCAATCTCGCTTCTCTGGCTAGCTTGTATCGTAGCGTCGTGAGTTTTCAGAATGTTCTTTCATACCAGGTTACTCATGCAGACTAGTCTTGGTTCGCTACAGAGCTCAGTGCTCTCAAAGCTCGACCCGACGACGCAGTTTCGGCGACAACTCCCCAAAATCTGGAACCTCTATCTGGAGCAACACCTTATACTCCATATGTGCCCCTGGTGCCCTTGTTAGAGGAGTTGAAACTTCCTCTATCACGAGAGATGTCCATGTGAGCAATTTTTAATACGAAAAGCAAGTATGCGCATGCTCATGTGATTCTGCAAAACAGGCGTTTCCAAGCCTTGCTCAAGACATATGAACAACTCTCGGATTTAATTTTAGATAGCATTCGCATCGATGTGCGATGTCGAACAATTTTTTATTTGGATTCGGCAATGCGTCAGGTCCGTTTTTTGATGAACATCGTACTCAGCGGTGCTGATTAGTATGCACAGGGAGACTACTCCATCGACTTCGAGGCTAGTGAACCAGATCCCCACATTGTGGATCTTAATGCCGAGCTTGTGAAATTTGATGACCTTATTTCCACAAGCCTACCGCAGAAAGAAAGACAGTTCGTAAATTTCATTCATTTTTATCTCTATTGCTTCATAGCCTTTCCTTCACAGGTTGGTCTTCGTTGGACTCGGCCACCTTATGGAGCACTTGCTGATAGCGAATGCCCGGCACTTACGCCTTCCAACCTTTCATGGTATTAAGAAAATCATGCGGAATATGCTTGCCCTTCAGCAGAGCATCAAGGCGTTAACGAACGATCAGCAGAATACAGAGTTTGAACGAGCGAAACGCTACTACTCCCTGTTCTTCTTATCCCCTCAAGTACGCTTTTCGTGCATATCGTGGATAATAGGGAAATTGATAATTTCTGTAGGAAATGTTGGATAGTATTCGCAAAAGGCAATCGGGAGCCTTTAGTTTCGATGAGTATCAGATCATGTTGAACCATCAGTGTGGCGTCATTCCAGCTCTAGGGGAAGCTGGGGTTGCCAATGCTCGTGATCGCAATTACAGTATGTATGTTATCGAGCTACATGGATTGGAGTTGGAGAGTTCAGGCCCATAGCACGGCTCATTTCCGTTATTTATTACATCTCATTTGGCTATGTAATTTATGGGTTCCTTTCTGCCGACACTCTCATTTCTTTTCTCTGCGCCAATTTGAGCCAGAGTTGATCGTCAACGGTTTCCACCTCAGCAATTTGTGGAGGAACTGAGCGATGTGGTGTCAAAGCATTTGGTGAGAGGGACACCGAATACCTCCCCGAGATACTCCCACCCTTTGTAGTGAATCGAGAGTAAGTCAGAACGGGTAATCGCCCTAGTAGTTCTTGATATCGTCTCCGTACCCATCTTGAGGGATGTCGAGTGGTTGACATTGGGTGGGGTTCACGATCATCATCCGAGTTTCGTGATTCCTTGCGAGTTGGAAGCCGTGGAGGCCTCAACGAACTCACGATCGCTTCAACGTCATCAAAAACACCCCGACCTTGCATGCCTAAACCTCTTATTCCTACGCGTGCAACATCTGCCATCGAGTTTCCTCTCGAAACCTTCTCGTTTGAGGTGTCTTCCACGACAATCTCGAGAGGGGCCCGAACCTTCTTCCACTCATTAGTAAAAAAACGCCAGCGAATATTTACTTCCCGTCGCTTGCTGAAGGGACCCAAGAGTCTTGCGTCTTCAGAGGATGGATCAGCGCGAACAGGAAGGGTGGGTGGGAATGCTAGGAATTTCGGAGGCAAAGGTTTGTTTTTGCGAGACAGGTTTGAAGTGAGGAGAGCTTTCACTTCGGGCGAATAAACAGGAGGACGTGACTTCTCCAAGGCTGGGATTATTCGCGGAGGAACAGGGGCATTTGGATCGGAGAAAAGTGGCTGTAGGATGGAATGAAATAAAGAATAAATATAATGCAATGGATTCGGAGAAGCGTGGGCATACTTTCATGAGTTCCCATTTCAATTTTCCTTTCCGACCATATGCGAGGTCCAAAACATGTGCGAATGCCTTGCTGTTCCCATTGATGGCTGCTTCGATTTTGCGAAAATCCTATTACTAGTAAACCTCGGCGAAACGCGTAGAGATGCTACAATATCGAACCTGGGATACACGCTTCAATTTGTGGTTACGGAGATTGCTGTCCCTTGCTCCTATGATAGCACGAATGTCGTCAGCGACTTTTACCCGGAAAAATTGGCTGGGGGTCAAGTTAGCGCATATCCTTAAGAAAAGAGCAACAACTAACCGCAGGTAAGGGAGAGGGAGTTGTCTAACACTGCGAATGTAGGTTCTATAAAGAGAGATGATTTTGCCATGAGAGTTGGTCATAAGAAGTTGCTTGGCACATGAATTTCATGACGTCAGCAGCGTTACATTCATCACATGCGCAAATTTGTTGATCTCGATCACAAATCTGAAGTCATTGAGTCCGAGTCAAGTTTTTCCCTTAATCCCAACTACTCCTCAGATCTCTGCCCGTTCTGAATTGTGGACAACATCGTAACCCATAGAAAATGGTGAGCTGAGATGGATGGCATATGGCGTATTCTGCTAATATGGAATCCTGGATGGTCAGACTCCAAAACCCAGGGATCCGAACCCAAGTGGTCTGGGACGCGCAATTATCAATAGAAAGGTCAAGGATGCTCGTAAGCAGCAGGAATCGGGGCTCGTAAGATAATATGCACGTTTTTCTTGGTCAGAATTTGATGATCACTCTAGTATGTATCAGACTTGGACGCTCTCAATCGCCTCAAATCTGTAACTCAAGAGCGAGATCTCGATGAATTCCTTAACACTGCCCAATTAGCTGGGACAGAATTTACTGCTGGTGAGCTTCAATACACAACTTAAAACCATCATTGTTCCTGAAATGCTTGAAGAGCGACGGAATGTTAAAATCATCCAACAATCCGCGAGCGCCACCCAAAATCCATACCTTTTGAGTGCACAAGAGGAGAAAAACACTCTCAAAAAGCACTCTGAGAACAAGCAGAGATTACGGGTTCCTCGACGACCGCCGTGGACGAAGGAGATGACGACTACCCAGCTGGACAAGCAGGAAAAGGCCGCTTTCTTGGACTGGCGTCGAGGATTGGCTCAGTTCGTCTCCTTTCTTTCTTTTTCTTTTTCGCGAAGTCCCTTTCTCATTACCGACTCAGGCTTCAGGAGGAGGAAAACTTCCTGTTAACTCCCTTTGAGAGAAATCTCGAGGTCTGGAGGCAACTATGGCGCGTGCTCGAACGTTCCCATCTGATAGTTCAGATTGTCGATGCACGCAATCCGCTACGATTTCGGTGCGAGGATTTGGAAGCTTATGTGCAGGATGTCGAAGGCACCGAAGGAGAAGCAGGAACTGGGAAAGGCAAGCGACGAAGCCTGCTGTTGATAAACAAAGCCGACCTCTTGACGACGAAACAGCGGTAAGACAATGAATTTCGATTTGACGCACTAATCTAACCCGTACGTTTGGCAGGTGTTCATGGGCAGATTATTTTGATTCTCAGGGGATAAAATATGCATTCTTCTCTGCTGCAAATGCAGCCGCTCTACAGCAAGCCAGGAGAGATGCTGCTGCTTTGGCTGAAACGACGGAATCTGATGACGAGGATAGGAGTGATGAAGGGCAGGACAACGAACAGCATAATGGCTCAGACCCAGATACAACTGGCTCTGAAGGTGCTTCGGAAGATGGATCGGTTGACGAGGACTCTCTCCGTGACGAGGCATACTTCTCAGCTGAAGAGGATGCTTCATCAGAGGGTCAGGATGCTAGGGCAAAAGTTCTCTCAGTTTTAGAGCTCGAAGACTGGTTTGAAGACATGGCCCCTGATCTCTCCGGTAAGACGCCTTTTCCTCATGCTGCCTGTCAGTTTACGAGCATAGTTTTCTGCAGCATTTACCGATCAATCTGGGAATCCACCTTCGAGGCTCGTCGTGGGCCTAGTGGGATACCCAAATGTTGGGAAGTCAAGCACTATCAACTCGCTGCTTGGCGAGAAGAAAGTTAGCGTTTCTTCGACGCCAGGAAAGACAAAACATTTCCAAACCATCCATCTCTCTGATAAGATCGTCCTTTGTGATTGTCCTGGTCTCGTTTTCCCTCAGTTTGCGACCACCAAGGCAGACTTGGTGTGCGATGGAGTCCTACCCATTGATCAATTGCGGGAGTATACAGGTCCCGTATCACTCGTCGTTAAGCGTATTCCGAAGGACGTACTTGAAGCTACTTATGGACTAACAATAAAAGTGTCGGGGGTAGAGGAGGGAGGTGACGGGAAGATAACAGCGGAAAGCTTCTTGATCGCATATGCAAGTAAGTAGCATCATTTCTTGTCTGTCATCGCATGTCCTTACATTACATTGAAGTCGCTAGGGGATATACTCGCTCAGGGCAGGGAAATCCTGACGAAGCACGTTCCGCGCGCGATATGCTGAAGGATCATGTCAACGGTAAACTTCTCTACTGCCATCCACCCCCTGGGACTTCCGACGCCTCATTCAATGAGGAAACGCATGAAACCGCCCTCCTTCAAGCTGCTGGGAAGAAGCGTGCGCCAGTCACACGTGTTGGAAAAGGCGCAGATACATTTGTCCCGTCGAACGTACCACAACCTATCGAGGGTAGTAGTATCGTTCCCGCCCAAGGACAAGGACTAAAATCACAAGTCCTTGATCACGCTTTTTTTGAAAACAACTCGAATCTTTCGGCACGGCCGTTCATCCAAAGTTCCCTTCGGCATGGAGAAGAATACTCACGGGCAACCATGTATCCGCATCAAAACGCTGTGGCGAATGACGGGACGCCGTTGGCCAGACAAAATATCGTCGGGCCATCTGGTGAAGGTAAGAAGCATCACAAGAAAATAAAACGTGCCAAGCAGCGGAGTGGAAAGGGTTATGACTAGTAGACAATACCTTGACTTGTAGGTGGTGTACTTAATGTGTTGTACGTTTGGACTGCGTGCAGCGTGTCAGTACTGTCACGAAAATCGCGCTCGCGACGCGTGCATCACGTGTTCGCGACCGCTGATGGTGCAACTGCCGTCTTTCTTCCACTGCCCACTTCTACTGCTACCAATCGTTAACAGCTTCCTTGTTCCTTTGGACCTACTTTAACCTTCTTTGCACATTCACGGCTCTTTAAATCACTCACGATATGATGCCGCCCAGTAGTCGTCCTCGCAAAGCTCCTGGCCTGACAGTCAGTCTTGATTCGAGCTTCAGCGGTTTCTGCAGCCCGGCGAGAAGCTCCTCCACTATCTGCGCAAAGCTTGTCACAGTACGCCAGGGCAGAAAAGAGGGTACCATATCTCTCCGTGAATGTCACACATGCTAATTGACACTTTACCCTGCTATGTAGCTGTGGTCTTAAGTCTCACTAAACCCGCAATTATAGGAAGAGATCCAGATCGCTGGTGGAAAATTATCTTTAATGGAAAGGCAGGAATTATACTCACTTATACGCAGCTCATATATTGTCACGGATACTTCAGTGTCGAGTGTGCACTGCAAACTGTATGCGTGAGTAGTTCTCTGTTACCCATGAATGATTCATTATGAACCAAAATTGCACAGAGTTCGCTCCCCAAGTGGAGGTGTAATCGTGTCGTGTCAGGTTTACATCTTTTCCCTTTGACCATTATGTCTAGTGACCGTTCATCCCATTCAGGACCTATCGAGGAACGGGATACATCTCAATGGACAGCATATAAGAAAGACGTGCATTATTCTTATGGATGGCGATGTTATGGAGCTCCCCAACTCCCTTGGTCTGTCCCTTGCCCATTCGTCTTCTCGAGACTTATCAAGTATAAAGCTTTTACTTGCGTGCACATTTGGAAGGAACCGCGCAATCAAATGACCATATTTGATCCAACACCGCCTGTACAACCATCTCATAAAGTAAGGGACTTTTTTTGTACCTCATTTGGCTTGACAGTTGCTGACCCTTATCAGCAAATAGGTGGGTATACCGTAACCTCACAGTGCCTAGGAACAGGATCCTTTGCCACGGTCCATCTTGCGCTTGACCCGGTGAAGCACCGACAGGTTGCATGCAAGAGTATAAGAACCAAGAAGGAGTACGAAGTTGGGCAGGTCATGAAGGAAGTTCGAATTCTCATGACCATCCGACATGTCAGTGAGCCCGTATTGCTAGATACTTAATTTCGCACTTATTCTCTTCCTCAGCCGAACATCAACGAGATTTACGACACTGAAGAGAACAAGAACTTCATGTTTGTGGACATGCTACATTATTTCATCAGTCTGACTCGCTTTCAAAGACATATTTTTCTTCAGCTTTGTACTGGTGGCGATCTTTTCACCTATATCACCAATCATCCCAGCACAGGAAATCGTCTATGCGAGGCGGAAGCTAAATATTTGATGTTTCAACTACTCAAAGGTTTAAATTACCTTCATAACAATATGATATCACACCGAGGTATGTTCCTACGAAGAAATTTGCACTGCGGAATTTACCTCCTCCCCCGCACCGACAGACTTGAAGGTATTTCATCAATGCCTTCCTTTATTGATATTCAGCTGCACATACCTGATGAAGCCGGAAAACATACTGTTGTACTCGCCCGGACCATATCCACGCATACTGATCGCAGACTTTGGCCTCGCGCGACCGAACGCTTATCAAGAAACCTTCAATGTCTGTGGAACCGTTTCTTATCTCCCGCCCGAGGGCGTACTGGCTTTAGATCACAAGCATCTGGGATATGTCGGGTTTGCTCCTTTCAACGATCGTCTCAGCTCCTCTATTGATAATAGATCCAGCATGCCCGCGGATTGCTGGAGCGCTGGGGTCATTCTCTTCATCATGCTTTCGTAGGTTTCCCTCTGGCCGTATCCGCTGACACTCGGACCGCCTCGATGACTATCTCCTGCTCGCTTGTAGAGGATCCCATCCATTTGATTATGGGTGCGGCTCGGATTCATCTTCAGACTGGTTCAGCCACATCCAAGATTCTCGCGGCGTTTCGGAAGGCTCTCGATTGTCGCAATCTTATATTCAGAATGAGTCCAAACTTAAAGCTCGAATTATCGACGGTAAGGCGGAGTTTCGACCATGTCTTTGGAAGGACCTAAAGGACGGTCAGTGAAATAGCAGATCCGTCATCTTGAACCTCTGTGACGTTAGCTCAATGAGCATGAACTCTAGCGCGCCTGTTAGTGGAATCTCTGCTTGTCCATAATCACCTCCTGCGCGCTACCGCTCGTTCTGCCCTTCAAAGTCGATGGATCGATTGCGAACATGATGAGCTTGAAAGCTTATATGACCGCAGGATACTCGCTACAGCTGAAGGCGCTTGATAGGCATGCTCTGGACTTTTGTAACTGCTGTCATATTGTTGTGCTTTTCATTCTGTGACTGGTGCCTGGTAATACAACCGAACTACTTTATTAGCGGCCTAATACCGGCATTCATTAAGCCTTCAGAAAGTTCGCGTGGACTGCCAAATTTCATGAATGAGAACACATCATAAAGCAAGAACAGCCTCTTACAGTGAATATGATCTGATGCAAAGGTGGAGATCTATGCGAGAAGTTCTGTTTCAGCGATTCAACGACGACAAAAGCGCAGACTTACGAAATAATAACTGTGATCATATCCCTCCTGGCTCCTGACACGGACTTGAAACTCGTCATACCCGGTTTCTCGAGCTGCTTTGAGGAAATTTTCTGGGAGCAACTGGCCTTGGTTGTAGAAGCTGTCGCCGGTACCCTGTCCTGAGTATAAGAATCTTTGCCACCCATGGCGATAAACCAGAACATTACTTACATAGTCAACCAATATATGGACCGGATCTTTGGACTTCGCGATGAGTTCTGTTGCGTCGTATTGCGCTTTAGCCTCCTCAACACCTCCTTCCAGATACCCTTTGAATGCTTTTTCGCCCCATGGAGACTTTGTGGGGTTTGCGATGGGGGCAAAGGCAGATGCAGAACGATACTGCTTCGTCTTCGAGGCAAGGTACAGAGTAAGTGCTCCATGGCCACCCATGCTGTGACCGAAGATGGATTGACGTTTGAAATCCTATATCAATCCAAAAAATTGAGTCAGACTAGAAGTGAAGCTTGAGGCAGGAATGCAGTCCCACGATCGGTAGTCCAGCGGCTTCGATGACTTGGGGAAGTTCCACTGTGATATGCGTGAGCATGTTGTAGTGCTTTGAATATTTCGGGTTGGTCGCATTCAGGTAAAATCCGGCTCCCGTGCCAAAATCCCAGTCCGTGTCTTCTCCGTCGACACCAGCGCCGCGAGGGGAGGTATCGGGGAAAAGAATGGCTAGCCCTTGAGCAGAAGCAACGCCAAGAAAGCCACCCTTTTGTGCGCTATGGTGGACCTGCTTAATGGTTTGCTCACGAAGCGGGAGATGAGACACACCCATTGTCCTCGGTGCAGGTCAAACCTGAGAGATACACCAGGACCGGGACCGTCTTTCCTTGTGTGGCGTTGGGTGGCAGGTAAAGGTTGAAATGCGCATCAAGTCCCCCGAGGGCAGTTGACTGAGATTCAAGACGAAGCAGGCAATACGAGTGACGCGTTCATAGACAAGTCAAGCATATCGATGTAATCAGGCAGCGCGAGCTGGTCAGCTAAGGATCTCGGAGTGGCTCTGATCGAGCTCAACCCACCTTGAATTTGTACTTGATCAATTCTCCTTCGAAAGCCTTGTTAGAAGAAACCTTGTGAAGAGCAGAGTCTGGCATGGTGGATGTGGATGAAGAAGCTGGCAGGGTTCTGTGAGAAAGTTGAGCGAGGCTGAGAACAGGTCTGAGCAAGGATCGCTAAATGTCATCATCGTCCATCACGTGGATGTTTTCCATTTTAACCATCTGTTATCTTTCTTCTCAACGTCATCCAGGGCGTCGCGTCGCGTTCCCTAATCATGAATTGAATATGCGTTGCGAATGTACTGCCGTGGAGGTGACCCCGAAGTGAAAGCCCCTATTTGGATCTAGATTGAGACAAGCTTGGGCAATCTTATCTTATCTCATCGACAGCCAATCATTAATCATGCACGACCTGTTGAATGATGGTGAACAAGCTGAGCGCACCAGTGGTCGCCCATCTTTCATGGACGCCGATGTCTACAATGTGACCTATTCGACACTGTTGCTCCCATACGCTGTGGCTCTATTTATTTTCCTCTGGGTGCGGGGACGGAAACATCATCGAGACGTAAGTATGTAGATTCAAATACCCTGGACATTCCAATGAGTCCAGACGGACGCAGCTGCTCACCGTTTAACCAGTTCAGTCATATTCCAAGTGTGGGATCTTCGAATTGTTGTGTTGGAGCTGTAAAGTTTCTATTCAACGCGCAGGGGTTGCTACAGGAAGGTTATGAACGCGTGAGTCCTTGTCTACTCGTTTATGAGGAAACCATTCATTCATTCTTCGGAACAGCATAAACTCGCGGCATTCAAGGTGTTCAATCTCACTCGCTGGGCTGTCGTGATCGCGAGTCCCCAGTCGCTCGAGGAAGTTAGGAAGGCTTCAGACAACGATTTGCATCCATGCGAGGTCATGCCATAACCGCGTCCAGTACTGGCCACGATTTCTCATTCTGCTTTTCGTTAGGTGCCGCATATGTCGCATACACTTACAGGAGCTGGGATAGCATTTGACACCGGTGACATGATTGGTCTTAGCACAAAGCTCACCAGAAGTCTGCCTTTGTTGTTTGTGGATATGCACAATGAGGTGGTCTCAGCCTTTCACGACGTTCTGCCCTCCGATAGTATATCAGGTAGATCAACGGGCATTCACCACGACTTCGGTATTAATGCAGTTTGTACAGGCTGGACGCAGGTGTCAGCTGTGGACGCCATCACGGAAGTGATAACCCGAGTTAGCAATCGAATGGTAGTAGGATTGCCACTATGTAAATCAGTTTCTTTTGTGAATGTCATATACCAGGCTCACATTCGACTGTATTGCGTAGGTCGTAACCAAGACTTTCTTGCGCTCAATGAACGACTTGTGAAAGATGGCACAAAGGTTGCCGCCATTATTGGTATGTTTCCAGAAACCCTACTCAAGTATGTCGTTGACAATGCTAAATCACCTCCCTGCAACTGATTCGGATTGTTTAACGTAGAATCGTGGTTTACATCTTCACAAGCATCTGTCGTGACATCAAAGAAATGCAGAAGATAATCGAAGCAACTGTGGATGGTGCAGAAAGGGAGGAGAAATACAGCGGTGCATTCTCCTCACATTCAGTAAGCACCCCCTCGAATACACATCCAACTCTTTCAACACCTTGTCTTCCTTTTTCTCCAGCACGACCTCCTCTCCAAACTCATTCGAGAAGACCAAGACACCACGAGCGAAATAGCACGCCGCGTCCTCGCCATGAGCCTCGAAGCAGTCCAAACACCATGTATGACTTTCACACACGCGCTATACCACCTCGCATTGGCAAAAGTGGATGTAGTCCAGTCCATGCGTGACGAGATCGACGCAGAACTGAGACGCGAGGGGTGGGCATTGGCTGCGCTGGACCGCATGCGGAAAGTGGACAGTTTCCTGAAAGAGTCCATGCGCGTCAGCGGTTTTCGTGCCCGTACGTATACGTATATACATCACAGCCTCCATCTATTTACACCAATCATCGCCTTACTACACAGTGACAATGATGCGGAAATCAGTTGGCGGATACACGTTCGCTGACGGGACGCACGTCCCAGCAGACACCCTCCTCTGTGCACCCAGCGCATCCATCCACCTCGACGACGCCAAATACCCCCACGCAGCCACGTTCGACGCCTTCCGCTTCGCACGCCTTTCCGAGTCTTCCATTTCCAGTAACGGTGGTTCAGGCTCGCGATACATGCTCTCCACCACGACGCCCGATTTTCATATTAATATGTAGGAGGTATAGTACGAGCGCTAATGGATCATGAGGCATATGCTTGACACATCTAGGGCAATACTGATAGACCAGCCAATCGCACATCCAATGCCCTGGACAGGAGGAGACTCGATAGTTGCGTATCGTTCGACCTGGCCTGCGCTTCCCGGGGGCGGGGCTTGCATCGTTTGAAGAATGCGCCAGCATCACGAGTCCGTTAAGGACATCAAAAAAACAAAAAAAAAGGCCCCGACGACGCCTTTAAGGAGTCACGAGCAGAAAGCGAGGGAAAAAGAAACATGCACTTATAGCCGTTGCTTCCCAACTTTCCGCACCTCAACACCCACTCCCGCCTCGGTATTATCCGTCACTTTCTTCCCATCCTCATCAGGCTTCACCACCGACTCCCCTTCCCCTTCATGTGCATTCCCTTCCCGTGCACTCCCACCCTCACCCTCGTCACCACTCCCACTTTCACCACCACTTTCACATTCCTCCTCCTCCTCCTCCATCGTCTTCTTGAGCGCCTCGCGCACCTCCGCCTCATCATGCTTTCTCCTCTCTCTCGCCACCTCGCCCTCCGGTTCACCCTCCCTCGGGATCCCCTCCACCTCGCCCGCGAGCATGTCCACGATACCGAGGTAAAACGTCTCGGGGCGGAACTTGATCTCCTTACCCATTATCTCGGCCCACTTGTATCGCGCGGTATTGATCCAGCCGACGAGGTCGACGTGGTTCACGTGTGAGAGTGTGCCGAGGTAGGTGCCCTGAGGATTGTGCTTTAAATTGGAGTGCAGATGGCGGAGAGTGAGGTTGCGACTTACCCATTTAGATGACTCGACAGAGACTAGGCCGTCGTTTGGGCCTTCCTTTTCGAGGATGATGGAGTGTGGCCATCTATTGAGAGATGTAGTGTGTTCAGTACTGATGGGGAGCTGGAATTAGAGCGCTGGTACGGACTTCCATGTATCGATCATGCCAGGCTCGTACACTGCTCCCCAGCTGAAATACCTCACCCCCGGCACGTCCGGCGTCTCCTCATTAAATTTCTTCATGCTGTCGAGAGTGAGGCACTCGAAGGCCGTACCGTCCCCGCCTCCATTGGGCAAGAGATCGAGAAGAGAAAGGATGGAGGGCATGCGCGCGGCGCCGACGGTGGAGAGAAAGTAGTCTGCGAAAGACGAGCCGCGGTGGGGCGTGGCGATGGTTGTGACGGAAAGGACAGAGAACTTGCGGTGGGTTAGATGAGTTGTTAGGTATCGGCAGTCTAGACCGCCCTACGCGTCAAAGTTAGGTTGTACAATGACAGAGAGGAAGGAGGGGTATGTACCATGCTGTGGCCTGGTACAGGGCAGGTGAGAGGTGTCAATATGGAGATGGTTAAGATGGCGAACCGATGAGATGGACACTCCTTCCGGGGTATACTTCGGATATCTTCTCCTCGAGAACTTTTGCTCTGTCTACAGGGCTGCTAGTGGCAGGCACACGAGTGATCAAGACCTCGGTGCCGTGGGCCTCGAGAACTTCCTTGATACCGCGCCAATGGGTGACTTGCATGGAAGCGATGGCGGGTCCGATTGTGACGGAATCGAATCCCAGCAGACCATGGCAGAAGACGACAGGGTTCCTGGGTGAACGGTCTGCAAGAAAGAAGAAAAAACCTCAGCAGCGGTTCGTGATGGATAGAAGAGGGAAAGGGAGACATTTCTTGTGGTGTTTGTGATGTTCTTTGTGAACAGCTTTTGCACGGTCTTCTTCTGCGAGGAGAGTTTCTTTGGTCTCGGACTGAAACCACCACCGGGAAATGGTTGCTGGGCCTGTGAGGGCTGGTACGGCAGGAGAGGCAACGGCGGTAGAAGTAGATATGGAGCGGAGGGTGTCGACAGATGAGTGGTTAAGCGAGGAATGGCTGAGGACGATGGAGGGCGGGCGGATGGGATGGGTGGGCGAGGGGGACCGTGAGCGGTTCTCGATGGATAAGGGAGGGGAGAGCGACGCCGTAGGGAGCGTTGACCGGGTCAGGCTGTCGAGAAAGGGCGGGGCATGTGACAGCGAGCGGGCATGAAATGAGCCGGGTGGGTGCAGGGCAATGGGCGGGGGTCTGGCCGGTAGTTGGATGACGGGCAGTGGTTCATGAAGTGCTTCGTTAAGCGACTTGAGGCTCGGTGACGGAGGTGAGCTGGAGTGCACCGATGGCGACGGCGACGAGGTGAGGCCATTGAGCCAGCGCAGAACAGGCTGCTTGCCCGGGATGCGCGTCATGTCAGCGAGCAGAGAGTCGAGTCGGTTTGCGAGTGGTGTCCGCCGTCCTTCACCGTCGTCCAACATCAAAGCATGCGTGTGACGTCACACTACATGCCTCCCTCTCTTCCCTCCATCCTCCCTTCACAGCCTGCACTCCAAGACAGTATGTTGTATACACTCAATGTCACTGACCACGCTTTTCATTCCATTCCCCAGTCACAACTACCCCCGAACAGCTCCAGGCTGCCCTCAACCTCGGCAAGGTCACGTCCCCAGAACAGTATGTCCGTCCTCGCTCCTATTTTCTCCTCGTCTTCATCACTCCATGCCACAGGACACCCATCTTCATATGCGACTTGGATCGTACGTTCCCCAGTCCTCTTTTACTTCTGCTCCCTCATCACTTTCTAGGATGCCTACGCCTCTTTCCCACCCGTGACCGTGTCATGCTTCACCGAAAACGCGACCACAATTCCACGGACGACTCTCATATCATTACCTGGAATGAATAGCCTGTTCTCGCTGTGCACATCATTATTTAAGCAACACCCTGAAACTGATTCAACTACTTGAAGTTTCTCCGCATTCATCAAGTGACCGTAGGTGGCTTGATCAACACCTCGTATCCTCATGACTGGGACCAACTGTCATATCTTGTCAGCTCTCATCCGCTTGAAGTCCAGACTCATATTGTCGTCGTGAAGGAGACGAGTACATATCTGGTAGTCATACGTTTGTGTATATGAGTGCAGATAACCATTTCGCTGCGCGGACGATTGCAAGGATTCGTCTTGAAACCTCTGCAGAAGTTTCGAGTCAGCGAGGACACCGTGTTGCAACTTGCAGCAATCATGAACCAGGGGTTGACCAGGGACCAGTTTACCATGTATATCAATAGTGTATTTGAGGCCAAGGCCGACGACAAACACTCGCAAATTTGACGGAAGATTCTTGCTGCAGTGCAACCAAGCGAGTTCCCTGATCTCAGGCAGGCTTCCTCCTTGATCCTCTATACTCACCGGTCTGCCCATACATTCTGGCGTCCTGACCTCCTTGAAGCTGCAACAATTGGGAACAATCACCCAAGAGCACTCCCACCTAGCCCATCTCCATCCCCACCCCCGCTCGATCAACCAGCCATACCGTCTCTCATAGCAAACGGTTCGAGGTCAAGACGAATGTCCTTCTTCTCCAGGAGAAAGCAGCAGCCAGCTGCACAGCCTCCTGCAAATGTAACCATAACTCAGACTCCAAGTCAGGCCCTGGCTCAGATTTCGAGCAATGCCAGCAAGGATGCTATCGTTGGCCAGCAACAGCAACAACCCTCTGGCAGCCTCAGAAGCGACAATCCTCTTGACGCGTGAGTCCTTTTTTATTCTCTTGTGAACCGAGTGTACAAACCGAGTTTAGTCCTTCGGGGAGCGCTGGTGCTGGTAGTAGTGGTGGTGGTGGTGGTGGTGGTGGTGGTGGTGGTGGTGGTGGTGGGCAATCTGGGTCGCAACGAACCCGAGGCAGCAACAGCCCCAACGGTCCTAACGCGCCCCCCGTATCCTCCAATCCCTCCCAACCTGGCCAACCGTCGCAGCAACAACAGCGACCCGCCTACCCCTGGTCTGCCCGTCGCCTAAACCTACCCCCTCCAGTCGTTCTCAATAAACCCGGCGTCGTCCCACCTACGTCGCCCTCCCCGTCACCCTTTCCGCGGTATGGCCACGCTCTACCCTCTACGGCCACCGCCGCCGGCGACCTATACCTTTTTGGTGGACTCGTCCGCGAAGTTGCGCGGAATGATCTCTACCTTTTCTCTTCGCGGGATACCTCTGCCACGCTTCTACAGACCGGAGGCGAGATCCCATCGGCCCGGGTGGGCCATGCGAGCGCGCTTGTTAGTAATGTGTTGATCGTATGGGGAGGCGATACCAAGACGGACCCAAAGAGCAATGAGAAGCAGGATGATGGGCTTTATTTGTTGAACTTGGGTCAGTGAATTAAAAAAACACATATGTGTAGCGTTCCAAACGTGGTTCTGACGAGGGGCTTCGACAGTTTCCAAAGAATGGACGCGTGTCTCTGTTTACGGACCCGGGCCTGTGGGGCGATACGGACACGCAGTTACTATGGCTGGATCCAGGTTTATTGTTTTTGGAGGTCAAGTTGATGGAGAATTCTTGAATGAGCTGTGGAGTTTTGATCTAAATTCACGTAAGCGCTAAACACTCTGATTTATTAACGTCAATGCTTACGGTTCCCTTCTAGTTCGAACGAGAGCAGTCTGGGAATATATTGAGCCCGCGGGAGGCGAGGTTCCTGCAAGGAGAACGGGCCATGTTTGCTTGACATACGGGGAAAAAATCTTCATGTACGATACGCCTCATTCCCACGTTTAGCGCCTTCCATTCAACTTACCCGCGATAGTTTCGGTGGAACTGATGGACAATACCACTACAACGATACCTGGTCCTTTGACCTCCAGACACGACAGTGGTCAGAACTGCAGTGCATTGGCTTCATTCCTACGCCTCGTGAGGGCCATGCCGCTGCAGTGATTGACGATGTCATCTATGTGTTTGGTGGCCGGGGCGTGGATGGAAAGGATCTCAGTGATCTCTCTGCTTTCAAAATATCCAGTGAGTGCTTTTTGTTGTCAAGTTTGTCAAGTATGGGCGCCTAATAGCTAACGTCGCCTAACTCCAGACCAGCGATGGTACATGTTCCAAAACATGGGGCCCTCGCCAAGCGGGCGCTCAGGTCATGCAATGGCATCGGTGGGAGCCCGAGTCTACGTCCTCGGTGGCGAGTCCTTTACGCCCTCGAAAACTGACGACCACACACTGGTTCACGTATTGGATACCAGTACGTGTAGGGCCGCCATCACCGCAGCCCCTGCATTTCCTAGACGCAACCCGCTGACCCACACACCTTTACCCTCCCCAGAACATATCAAGTACCCCGTGTCGAAGGATCCCCCGCCGCAGTCTGTCCAGCCAGGCAGCAGCGGCCAAGGTCTTTCGCGCAAACCATCGGTTCCTCCCACTGGTGCGCCGGGTGTCCAACAGTCGCCCGCAGTGACGAATCTCGCCAATAATGCGAACGGCCGCTCGATGTCGCCAAGCACCGTTTCACCAGATTCGGAGGACCCACGTCGTGCGATGTCGCCTCCTGGCTCGAGGTCCATTAAGCCGACGAACGGTGTGGTGCAGCAGCCATTCCCCAATGGAAAGGTGAAACCTCCAGTGAGACCACGCCGTGAAGATGAAGACGTTTTTGGAACAGACGATGGCGTGGAGGGGCCTGCTACCAGTGAATCAAATGGCACCAGGGAGCGAGAGCGGGAGCGCACTATGTCCCCGGACCAGGGGGCCCGTGCGAAGAGTCCCGCGCAGTTTAGTGCAGGTGGAGGGGGCAGTCGTACAGTTTCGCCGATCGTCAGTGGGGACGCATATGCGCAGCCGAATATTGTTGGAGTGACGATGACCGGCATCAATGGCAATGGCGTCGGTGGTCGCTCGTCGCCGGCTGTGATGGAACGAGTGAAAACGCCTACTGATGCATTTTACAGCGGCAATCCGCCTGGGTCGCCAGCGCCCGGGTTTAATGGCTTCGTGAGACCTGCATCGAAGACGGGTAATGGGTCGATTGGTAATGTCATGGCGGATTTGATTCGGGATTTGAAGGCCAAAGAGGTAGAACTCGAGAGCGTGAAGAAGCAGATGTCGTGGATGAGGGAGGCGCTTGGAAAGGCTTCCAAGGCTGGGTTTGCATATCCTGACCATGACATGGAGGGAATCCTCGACGAGGATGACCGGACTTGGAACGCCGCACGTCAGATCTCTTGAACGAACGGTGGGCACAGGATCGGAAGTTGAATGAGCTGAGCGATTCGCTCGCCCTGCACACGACGCTATGCGAACAAGCCGAGACGCGTGCAACAGATGCCATCAAACGAGCCGAGGTCGTTGACGAGACGCATAACCGGACGTTGCAGCGCCAAAAAGATTTGCAGAACCGATATGACACGCTGGAGTCTACGTTCCGCGACCAGCAGCAGAATCTCCTCACGCAGACGTCGCTCTTGGAACAGCGGGAGGCGGAGGAGCTGCATCTGCGTACTCAGGTTGACGAGCTTACTCATTCGAGAGACCAGCACGTGCGTGCGCTCGACCAGGCCCGGGTGGCTCTGCAGGCAGCATCATCCCGTGCGGAGGAGGTCGATCTGCAGCATCAGCGGGCCCGAGAGCAGATTGTAACGCTCGAGGCGGACTTGGCGGACCTGCGTGGGGAACTGGAGTCGAGGACGACTGAGGCTGAGTCGGCGCGTGCCAGGTTGACGGATGTCGAGAACTCGTGGGCGAAATCTCGCGAGGAGGCGGATGCTTTCCGGGCTCTGACAACTGGAAGTCTTGGAGAGTTGATGGACTCGCATCGGGATCTCAAGGTGGATGAGGATCGTTTGGCTCGTGGGCATGCGGAGAAGATTCAGGCGGTTGAGGCCGAGGCACAGTCTTTGCGAGTCATGTTGAAGCAGGCTGCTCAGCGCATGGACGAGGCTCAGGACAAACTCACGGAGGAGCGGGAACGCGTTCGCGAGCACGAGTCGGAGCATTCATACCTGCGTTCACAGATCGTCGGGCTACGTGCTCAACTTTCGAATGCCCTTGCTGATACAGGCCATCTCCGTAAAGATGTCGCTGACAAGGAGTCTGCTCTTCGTGACAAGGCCAAGGAGGCGTCTGACGCTGCTCTCAAGTTGGTCATGTTCCGCAACTATCTCGCTGAGAATGGTATCAGCGTTGACGAGTCGGACATGAGATCGACCTCGAGGAATGCAGGCCGTGGGTCGCCACATGCCGCCATTGCAGACTTGGAGAAGCAGCTCGTGGAGCGAACTCGGCTTCATGAGAGTGCACAGCTGGAGCTTGCCCATGTGGTTCGCGAGAAGCACGACGCAGAGGTGCAAGTGTCTCAGCTGTCTACACAGCTCGATCAACTACGCTCGACGCCTCGTGGAGGTGATCCTGAAGCTGAGGCTCGTGCTACGGAAGCCGAACGGAAGCTTGAAGAGACCGAACGGGGATACAAGGCCCGCATGTTGCAGATGGAAGAAGACTATCAACTGGCAGTCCATTATGTGAAGTCAGACTTGTTTAACTTTGTCATGCCGACATCGTCTAATGGATTTCCTATAAGCAGGGGCACAGAGAAGATGATGCGTCGCATGAAGGAGGAGTTGACAAAACAGAAAAATGCCAACACTACCCTCCAGACGGAACTCGATGCAGTTCGTCAGGGTAAATCACCCTCTGATTCGAGAAGTCGCGGTATCAATGGCCGCACGACTCCTTCTGCAGAAGATGAAGCTTTGCGTGCACAACTTGCCGAAGCGCAAAAGCAGACGCAACGGGTTCAGAACGAGAACAAGGAACTCAGGCAGCGACTTGATGGCCTCGAGAAGGACCTCGATATATTCCGAGATAACCTTGTTGCTTCTCAGCGGGAGTCCGACGATCGACTCACCCAGGTTGAAGAGCTTCAGCACGACATCGAACGCTTGCAGGCATCTCTGGACATCGCGCGTGGTGGCCATGATGAAACGCTATTGGAGAAACTCAGCAGCGAAAATACGACCCTCCGACGCGAGAATGAACAGCTCTCGCATAAAATTGGCCTTCTGCTTGAGGTGGAACAGCCGTCATTCGGACAAGGTCGGCCTATATCCGGTGTCTCTGCTAGGCGAGTCAGCGCATCGAGTTCTGAAAATGCTCTCGCATTTGAACATCTTTCAAGCGAGCTGGACGACTGGCAACGACAACTCGCTAGTTCAATGAGTAATAGGCGGCCTCTGAGCGACTTTGACTCGGAACCGATTCCTTCAGCTTCAGAAAGGACGAGGTCACCCCGTTCATAATACTCTTTTTTCGTTCGCTCTATCTATAATTCATATACCCTCTCATCGCTCCCCTTTAACAGTCGCTCACTCGCTTGGATTCTCATCATAGTCTCTAAATTAGTTTTTGTGCTTTCTTTGGCTGTCCTTGTCGCTCCACATATATATTTCCAACTACAGTATGAGCAGCATGTAGCTGTTGTCACTAAATGATGATTTTATGACGCATTGGCCCTCTGTGTCCATTCCACAGCCTTCTGCTTGACAACTTGGGCACCTTCATCGTCACCGAGTCTGCGTTCCAGTTCAAGCCATTTCTTGAAGAAAGATCTGTCAAAAGGAGCGGGCGTCAGATCGCTTCAAATATGAACGTAAATTTGGAACACGAACTTGGCTTTGTGGCTGGTCATTTTGAGGGCGAGGACCCGGTCAAAAAGATTGCTGGAAGAAAAAAAATTGAGTCGCGCAAGTCAAACGTTCAACAATGATGTGCCTACCGCAAGCTTTGTATATCGCCTTGCCCTGCCTCCATGTCCATGTAAATCGACCATAAATCCCATCGCTTTGGATGGGAATCCACTATGCCTTCAAAAATAGTCTTTCCTCGCTCCGGCTCTCCCAGTTTATACTCCAACTGAGCAAATCGAGAGATTGTCTTCAAGTCTGTTTTCATACCAGTTGCCTATCTCAGCCAGCCCCTCATCTCTCAAAAGATATACGACTTACGTTTCCGTTTATCCAGGCTTTGCAAACTCCGTGGGAGCAGCTTCCTCGCTTCTTCAAGCTCACCCCTCCGCAAGTAATATTCAAAGAAAAGCGTCCAGACTTTAGAGCTCTGCCCAAACTTCTTACCTGTCCGTTTGTATTGCTCTTCAGCCTTCTGAAACAAGAAGTTAGTTCGACTCAGGAAAAGCATCTGAGGAAGATAACCTACTTCATGTTTTTCTGCTTGATCGAGGATGGAAGCAAGGCGAAGATGAATAGTCTTCGAGTCATTGGCACGGGCTGCCTCTTTGAAAACAGCTTCCAGGGTTTCATCCGTACCGTACACATTTTCCAAGTTGAGAAGAGCAATCCAGACATTTAATCTCTCCTGCTCCTCGCGGAAGTTTATGGTCCGAATAGCTCTCCGAGCAAGTTCTCGAGCCTTATCCACCTCTGAAAGCTGCAGTTGGAACGACATGTACTGAACCCAAAGAAAGGATGAATTTGGTGAGCCCAGAAGGAGACGCTCAAAGTCTGCATTTGACTCGGGTGTTCTGGTGTGCATATCGGCAGTTAGATCCAGCTCAATCTCCTTCCGCTTGCGCCTTTTCTTTTTGGAAGGTTGTTCGGTGTCGCTTTCATTTGATGATGTATCCGAGCCGTGTTCTTCATCCGGCTGTGGTTGGCCACTAGACCACTGGAAGCCGCCGGAGAGTTTGAGGGATGGGATAGGGAGGGTGGGTATGGGAGCAATTTTCTGGGTGCTGGAAGATTGGAAAAGAGGCGCGCTTTGATCGATGTCAACTTCCATAGCATCCTCATCCTCATCTTCCTCGCCGACGTTGCTAGCTTCATCGCCTGCATCTTCGCTAGCATCACCGCCATCCTCGTCGATCACACCGAGCGGCTCCTCATCGGATTCATCTGCTTGCGACTGGTGGTCCTCGCCTGATTCGAAATCCTCGTCCTCAAAATGAGAAGGCCTGAGACTTAAAGAGATCTTGCGTTTTTCAATGCCTAAAATCATCGCTTTCACACAGTCTCCTTCGCGGAAACCATGGAGCGCAACAGTAACATCGGCATCTTTGTTGTCAGACAGCTAATGGAGACTCTCAATTGAATGGAGCTATATAATGATCAGAGGTCACGTACCTGGGATTTGTTTTTCTTTTTGCAAGTGCCTTTAGAATAAAACATACCTCATCAAAGAGCTCTCGAATCTGGACACGGGCATCGATATCACGGCCGATAGTCACGAATAAACCATGCTCCGCAATGCTTTTAATGAATCCGCGAATGGTTTCTCCCGCGCGCAAGTCATTGACATCGCTGATTTCTCGATCAACGACAGTCTTAACTTGGTCAGGATACATCCTCGAGTGCCGGGTCGAGAGCGTTAGTTGTTTTTTGCCTGTGTCTATCTCAACAACAACCGCTTTGATGATGGAATCAATCGGGGGGGAGGATGCACCAGCCTCAAAATCGTCGGAAGTATCCGTAGGATGTAGTATTCCTCCAATGTGCGCCGCAACTTTTATCAGGGCTCCATGATGAGTGTGACGAGTGACGCGTCCTCCAACAACCTGGCCGATAGTGATAGATTCCATGGACAAAGACCCCTTTGAGGGTAACGCCTCCCTATTTTTGGGTTTGCTGGCGACAATGACAAAACTCTTCTCTGTGTTGCGCGTGACAACAACCAGGTCTTCCAATTTTTCTCCAACCTGCAAAATGACGCGAAGTTGGGGGACAGAGAGACTGCGATGGTTCGCAAGGTTCTTCAAAGATATGAGAGCCCGAATCTGAGTCGGCTGTAGAGTAAGGACTACGTTGTCCTTGTGAATCTCAGAGACCATTGCCTCCACAATATTTCCAATTTCGACAGCACTGATGTCAGTCACGGGAGCCTTAAAAGTGGAGGCAGCTTGCCGAATGCTGGCGATAATACGTGTCATCTCGGGCTCAACCGAGATAATGCGGACTTTGACGACCCGTCCAACTGGGAAAGCGTCCGACAGCTTGTTGACCTGTGCTTCACTGCGGGTTTGCAGTGAGAATGTGTTTGATTCAGAATTACGCGCACATACCTGACTTCTTTTATCGGCACCATTGCTTTCAGATTGTTGAAGAATTCTACCATCAAGTGTTTCTCGTAAACTTTGAAAACGACAGCATGTGTGATAATCCCGGGCTTGACGTCCTGGGGCTTTGATAGGATGGGCAAGGTCGATTCCACGAGAGATTTCTTGGCAGTCAGAGAAATGCGTTTACGGTCAGAATCAACGACAAGAACCTATAAAAGATTGTCGTGAGCCAACATAGGCAACCCATATAAAACATAACATACACGGCACTTGATGCTTGCTCCAGGCTTGAAACGTTTCGACGGCTGTTTCAGAATGATGTCTGCATAATGGTTGGGCCAAACGACGCCATCCATATTTCCCGAAAGCGAGACGAATAGCCCGGAGTCGGTAAGCTTTTTAATGGTTGCCTTGATCACCTCGCCGACCTCAACAGCGAAGGTGCGTTATCCTTTCCTTTCACCACATGCACCTGGCTTAATATTCGCTTAGGATCCTTACATTCTTCGCAACCATCTTGGCTCGCTCGAATGTCGTCTTTGTTTAACATTGCACACAAACGAAGGGTCTTATCTCGCACACACGCAGGGCAAGAAGCATCAGACTAACCTCGCTCGACGAGCCGCCCGTGATGCGAAGGACACCCAATTGATGATTGCCCCCGCGCAAAGCAACATCCAGCGCAAAGTTTTCCTCAAGATTGGCCGACCGGGATACCGAGTCACAAAAGTGCGGGACGTCGATACTGGGAAGGAGGGCATGATGGTGCAAGTCCATCTTCCCCAGATAAAACCAGATGTGGTACCTCGTCGGCGGTTCATGAGTGCATGGGAGCAAAAGAAAGAGCCCCCGAACAAGGCTTACCAATACCTCATCGTGAGTAGCCCTCCGACTCAATTTGGTCATTGCTCATTCATGTCTGCTGTGACTCTTGTAGGTCGCGGCAGAACCATACGAGACGATCGCTTTCCGCATTCCTGCTCGCGAAATTGAAGACGAGGCGGACGATGCTGGTTATTGGAATTGGTCGCACTGGGACCCTGACACAAAGCAGTACAGCTTCCAGTTCATGTTCCGTCTTGCTTATTAACTACTGTACCATCTCACTTCATGATTTCACCCCTCTGAATTCACGGTGTTGTATTCTATCCATTGGACTGCATTGAGCTTTGCAAATCTGATGACATCTGCTTTGTCGAAGGTCACACGCTGCACGCCAACGGATTGAATGAAGTTCAGAAGCTACATTCGACGAATCCGTTCGTCGTTGGAGCCCCCGTGTGCGTGATGCAAGCTGTTGGCCGCCGCACATCAGTGAATACTTTATCGCTGGCTCTATATGTCACTTACAGCAGATATCTCCCGTCTGGTCGTAAACGACGCGATCAGCACCAGGACTGCCGCCGATATAGGCTGTTCCAGTCTTGAGAGGATACTCATAGAACGTCCCGGAACACGCTGGGAATTTGAACCCCTGCAGAACGAAAAAATATTCCCCTCGTCAGCGCATTCGGACTCCTTCAACATCTAACCCTTACTTCATAGTTATGGTACTGGTGGGGGTATCCGCTATGTAGCAAGATGGGAGTCAGCGAGAACGCTCGGCTCGTGGTTCGGATTCACTGTACCCGGCGCCTCCAGCCTCTGCCTTGGTGATAGCCCTCGCGATGTCACTGCTCGTGTATGCCTTCCCTGTACCCACAGTCAGTCAGCACCTCTCGAAACATTTTCTACGAACGGTATCTCCCACCTGCACACGTGCATCCACTGGCTTGACGCCCAATCAACAATGCTTGCGCGGTGCCCAAGCACGCGACGACGACGAACAACAGAACAGTGCGAGCAAACACCATGCTGGGCGATGCACGTATCGGCAGGGAATGGGCTTCCAATGGAGGAAAATCCGTATGTCAGTACCCCACCGCGTTTTATACTACCTATTGGCTCGATGTCAATATTATCCTTCGTGATTATCTTTAAGCTCTCCATGCACATAGCAACGAATTCCAATATCAAATGTTATGCACGCTCGTATCGTTGTCCACGCTTGCATGTGGTTCGATTCGATAGCTTCTCAACACACCCAGCCTGACCTGCGACGAGGACCTACCACTTTCCAAATTTGTGATTCGACGCATGTGGGTCTTCGTCCCCAAAGACGGGATAGCCTTGGGATAGCCACACGTTCAACGTGCTTCTCCTCACCTGACACTTAGCTCATCTGCATAGATATCGATAATGCCTCGAGTCCGCGCGGCACCCGCCAATAACACACACACCAGCCTAGCATTCAGTCATACGACCCAAGGTCCACAGGTGATATCAGTAGAGTAACCTCTAAGTATGGCAGCGATTCTGAACAATCTAAGAAGTGAGCACGCGGGGTGCAGTAAATACAATAGAGACGGTCCCCAATGAACCAACACGAAGAAACGTGGAGCAGGTGAGTACAATAGCATATCAAGAGCAAGATGCAATTTGGAAATGGAACGACAAGATGAGGGGGTGATTCGTGGGATTGTGAGTGGTATAAAGCAATCGATGGATTGTCCGTAGAAATGCCAATTGAGTTTATGGGGGAAGCAATGAAAAAAGGAGGCCCAGGAGTAGAGATACATAAGCAGACCCAAGTGAAAGAAAAAGAAAGAAGAAAAAGATTCATCATCATCAAGTGTACACTATACGGTCCAGGATATATATAATGAATCGTCTATACCGGGGAAGAGTTCAAGAAACGTCATGTACTTCTCAGAAGTCGGTTCTCCTCTTGCTCAAAACATTTTTCGGGACCTTCTCCACCTTGGGCCGCGACGGCGGCTGGCTGACCTGCGGCGGAAGGATATCAAGATATCCCACAGTCGGTTCAAATGACAGTGGGGACTGCGGAGATGGGTAGTTATTATTATTGCCTGGTCCAGGAATCCCAGGGGCACTGCTCCGTTTGCGCAACTTCCGACCCTGCGCCTGGGCCTGGGCCTGGGACATGGCGATATCCTGCGCACGGTATAGTTCGACGTTGGTGTGGGTGGTCAAGGAAGGCGGCAACACCAGGTCAGGCGAAGTGGGCCGAAGTTGCGGTGGCCATTCAAGGACGTCAGGTTGCCGCGGCTGGCGTCTCGGGGTGGTCAGATGAGATGGCTGCAAAGGGGTTGGCATGATCAAGCGCTTGGGAATGTGGTGTGGCAGAGGAGGACCTCTAGAACCGGCAGACTGAGAAGACTTGGCGCTACTCGTGATAGACTGCTGAGACTTCCACGCGTCCTGCTCGACGCGTGGTTGCGGTGGGGGCTGAGGACTAACGACACGTTGTACCTCTTGAAGTTGAACGCTGACAGTATTGGGCGCCATTTCAAAGGCATTTTGTACCGCAGGTGCTGAAAGGCCGTAATTATCCTGAAAGCGAGGAGGTTGCTCCATTTCAACCACCGTTGTGTAGTTTGGTGGTAGCGGCATATGAGCCCGTCTGCGCTCAGATAAGTGTGCCTGGACAGGGGCGTTCTCCACAGCAAATGCCGCGTTCGCCGTATGAGATCGATGGTGTGAATGGCGTGGCGGCTCATCGACAGCCCGTGTATTCTGACTAGCTTTGTTGCGTTGCAGCGCTTGCATGCGAGGGGGAAGATGGGTGTTGGCCTGACTGGGACGGGGTGTGCTCGAGGTACTGCGATCAGGCGGTGGGAGTGGTGGGTTGGGGCTCGGGATGTACTGGCCATTTGTGTGCACTTGGGGGTCGATGACGGACTGCCGAGGGGTTCGCTGATCGTCGTACAATAAGTATGGGTTGAATTCTTGGTATACTTCTCCGGCAACGTCAGGAAAGGCGGATAATATATGGGACGCCGACGGGCTGCGTCGGTCTCGCCTTCCGGCCTTCTCGTCCGTTTGAGCGCCTTGAAAGTCGACAGGCATGCTTCTGCGACGGCTGCTCCGGTGATTGCCATCATGGCGTGGATCTGTGGGATCGCCGACCGAAGGGCCGAGTTCGGATGGCCATCTGGGTTGTTCGAGTGGCGGGTATGAGGGTTGTTGCAAAGGGTATACTACATTCTGAGATGGATGGTGTGTTGGCGTGTTGGGCTGCGATGTACGTCCTAATACCTGTCCCAGTTGGAAAAAGGTGTGATAAGGGTTGGTGTGAGGAAGGATCTGTCCCGGTTGGAGATTCAAGGACACGCCAATTGGTACATATGGAACCGAAATCACTTGGTTAGGATCCACTGGACGATGTTTCTTCCTTGATTGCTGAAGACTGGTATCAGCAGCGCACAAAATACCAAGTTCGAGGAAATTACTTTGGGAGGTTTGATTCTTTCCTTTGCAGAACCGTAAGGCGCAGAATACTATAGATATAGTAAGTTAGAGAAAAATGGAAAGACTGTACAGCTTCGAACCTCGTTTTGACTATCGACATTGGGAGAAGGATCGTTCTCCGGGGCTTCCTGATCCACGGCCTTGTGAAGTGCCTCGTACGGTCCACGATGATGAAGAGGCAGACCCAGAGGGTTGCTCTCATCAAGTTCGTCAATTCGATCCAATTCTGTTACTTGCATTGTCTGACCACCGATGATTCGACGAGAGGCAGCAGGTGGTGGTTTGGAATCAGCGGCGGTGGTAGCACCGCGAGGAGGGAGAAATGGTCTATCTGTCGGTTTCACATCGGGAGTAGTCCTATTACGTGTGGTGATTGGCCGGGCGGATAGAGGAGTTTTGGAATGAAACGGAGGGTCTGGGGCAGGAGGTGTAAGATCTGCGGGCTTCGAGGCCGTGTCAGAAAGAGACCTGCGCCAAAACATCGAGATAGTATTCTTCTTCTTTTCGGGGGGAGCCGGCGTTGGTTGCGGGGGTTCAGGAGGTTCATTTGGACCAGAGGAATGTGAGTCATGAGATGTAGGTGCGGTGGATTGAGAGGCCGAAGATGTCGAGGTATGATTAGAAGAAGATGACGTCTCGTGTGTTGTGCTGCTATGGTCGTCAGAGAACATGGGGGTCTTGGGTGACAGCAGTTGGGGCTCGTCTGGACGGGTTCGAGCGGTGTCTATACGATGTGGACGTCGAGACTCGTGGTTAGAGGGTGGCCGCGGGTGCTGGGGCTGCGAGGGTGCCCAGTGGCTCGTGGCAAAGAAGGGATGTGAATGAGGATCAGGTGAGAACGCTGGGTCATCGTAGAGTGAAGGCGCCAGAATTGGCTTTGACAGAAAGTGCATGGGTGGGTTGGAAGCAGAACTTGGCACAGGAAAGCGAGGGGCCAGGCCCACATAAAGTTGGCATTCCGAGGACGACGAGGGCTTTCGAAGTTGAAATGCTGAGCATTATGTGTTCGACGACCAAACAACATCTCTTTTCTGTTGAGAGTCAGACCTGGCACACAAAGTTGAAGGTCGCATGCTCACCTCGTTGCCTAGCAGGCGTTTGACACGGTGTATGCCTTGTCGAGCAACAGCAACGGTGTCAAGGACTACCCGTTCTCCAAAAGATTCGTTCCGTCTTCGAAGCCGCCAACGCGCAATGGCAACGTCGAGATGTGCTCTGACAATAAGCCAATACTGCAATGCAATCTGTGCAGTTGGGCGTTGGCCGAAGTCACGAGTTTTCATGAAGTCAATCAAACTCGCCAGGAACTCAAGCCCCTCGTATTTCTAAATCATGTATCATTTGGGTATACTTGCATATTGCTCTCTTTGACGTACCTGGTAGAAGTCCTTATAAAAGACATTTCCTAGCGTGAACACATCTATTTTGAAAGGATCGTACGGATTTCGTGAGGCGTACTCGGGAGGGTCACCGTCCCTGCCCCCAAATCCTGTGACAAGATGGGGCTGGCCTGGTTCCAGTCTTAGAGAACAATCGTAGTCGATGATGAAATATCGGACCGGATGGTCAGTTCGAGCCAGGGGCGATAGCTCGTCATAGCCGTTGGGTGCATACATGTCGGCAACAAAGTGCCAGCCTCCGGGAAGAATGGGAAGACTGTCCATCATGATATTTTGCGTGGTGAGATCGCTACCGAAGGTATGAGTGCGGTAAATGAAGTAGATATAACTAAATTACCCATGTGCAACGAGATTCCTGTGCATGAACTCCATCCCCTAGTGAAGTCTAAGGAGACAGCTATGAGAGCAGTGATTAGGCACATACCTCAAGAAGCTGGGTCACGAAATCAACGACCTCACCAACTGCACAGAACTCAGGGCTGTCAAACGGCCTCAGGATAGGCATGACGAGGTATTCGACATGTGGCAGAATTGGGTCACGAAAATCATCCCAGACAGGGACACAGTGATTGTGTGGATCGTGAAGCATCTGCGGGGAGGATAGATAGCGGGCGATATTCACCTCCTCTGTCTTTAATTCCGGCTCAATTCGCTTGATACAAACATTTGCGCCATCCCTTAGGCGTTTTGCATCTAGCACCATGTAGAGCTGGGAAGCATCATGTCAGGAAAGACCTGTGACGATTCACTAGGTCCAAGTCCGAAATACACACAATCTGCTCGATCGAGTCCGTGCAGTATGCAGGATCCAGGGTTGTACCCAACCATGAAGGAGTCCACCCTGGTTTATAGCGCGGACGTAGTTCGAGCCCATGCTCGAGGAAAAATATGTAACGATCACGCCAGTCCCGCTCAAGGTCATTGAGTTCAGTGTTGTAAAGACTCTGGAGGTGAGCTGCGACGTTTTGGTTTTGGGAGTTCAAGGTAGGTGGGCGTGTAGGATTAGAGGGAATTGATGTAGATGGAGATGGGTCAACACGCGTCGAGGGTAGCAGGGATACTCTGGACGCCATTTCACTGCCGGAGACGCTGGTTTTTAATTCCCAGCAAAACGAGGTTGAAACGAGGGCCGAGGCAACATAAACGTTGTAATGAGTGTGATCTTCCGTTTATGTAATTGATTGAAATTCTGCCGAACGTAACGGCTTTTCCCAGCCAACGTGCAGGTCGCCGCCGCATCTTCTCAACACGCTCCATCAGTGTGGCGCAACACTACTGGATTCATATGTATTCTTCAAAACGATCATCATGTCTAGTCTTTCCAAAAGCTATGGACACAGCTCCCAATGTTTTCAGCTACATTGTTGGGGCAATTGCGCTGTACAGCACGATTGTTTCGATCCTTTTCTTCTTGCGCTTATTCTTTCCTGCTCCTCAAATGAAAATCCTTGACACAGTCCTCATTGAAACGAAGGCGTTATACCACAAGGTCGACGCCGAAGGTTTACTACCCGTCAAAGTCTCTAAATCCGTCCAGGTCAAATTGAACGAGTTCGTTCTCTATAAGTGCTCGTCCTCTCCGGTTACTTACTTCGCTATAGATACGAAGTATGGAGCGATGCAATGCGCGAGGCTACTTTTAGGGCGATCTCAACCTTGGACAATATTCAAAGGTCAAACACAAAAGATCATGCATCTTACGCGGGAGGTCCAGAAGTTGCGGTCCTTCATAATGGTCTGACATATTTATTGTCCTGCAGCCACTTGCCTCATTTCTTGATCACAGACTGCCAGCCAAAGGGAAAGGACTCGTAGGACTCGTGATCCTGAGCTCCTCGGCCTTTTGAGGGCTTGCGGACAAGACTTCCCCTCTAGCGATATCATCCAGGGACTCGATTTAGGACTTGAAGAAGCCGACGGTCTGTTTCTGGTTCAGTTTTCCTTCCAAGGGTAGCAATCATCTTTATTGTCAGCAGCTGCCCCCGCCTCGACCTCGCACACAACGATTTCATCAGTTGTTATTCCTACCCAGCCAGAACAGTCATCGATTTCTCGAGCAACTGACCCTGCACCACCATCGTCGTGCGAACATAGTTCGAGCCCAACGTGTTTCATATGCCGGTTTATGAGACGGTGCAAGATCGCACCCCCAACGACTGATGTCCCTCTACCCATGCATAGCAGCTCCAGTAGTCCGTCCTCAGATCCTGGTCTTCTGAGCAGAACCTCGACGCTTGTCAATTCTCCGCCACAACAACTTTCTTTCGCACAGCTGATGCGAGATGGCGGATGCAAGGAAGAGCCTAGCAATGTGGCGCGTGCCAGCTCGGGCTGGAATCGCCTATGCTGGTGGGTCGGTCGACCCACAACACAGGATTGCCCAACCAACCAGGCTACTTTCAATCCACCTATCGACACACTTCCTGTCTGACGAACATGTGCATGTTCCTTATTGGGTTCTGGAGATGGGACCGGAGGGAGGGCCCCTTATTTATATCATGATAACTTTGAACATATTTATACCAAGAACACATCGGAGCCTTCATTTCTTTCTAACGTGCATAATGTACTTGAACTTCTTCTGTATGTATTCCGCGACGGCTGTGCTGCTATAGTTTCCTTTCAGAAAAGGGAGCGCTGTGACTGACGTGGGGCAAAATGCAGCCGATGGACCACGGCGCGTAACGGCGCGTGAGCACGACGTGAGCTGCGAACAAGTAGTAAAAGGCGACTTCGGTCCACGGAAAGCAATCAAGGTAGTTTGGGCCTACGCCCTCGAACTCCAAAACAGCGTTACATACATACCTCAAGGAAAGACACGATTACCGAATGTCGATCAGCGAAGTACTTGATGATTGCACCCTACGTACAACGACGAGGTCTTTTTTAACCACCTTTCTTTCAGCGTCGTTGCGCAAGATCAGGGGCGTAGAGTTCGAATGCGGAGTCTTACACTTCGATAGGAATAAGTTATTTGGGATGGCAGTAACACGCACACCGATCTGTATCCCGGCAGCACAGTTTCGATCTGTTGAATCGGGGGTGTCAGCCGGTCGTAAATCGCCATGATCGTAACTGCCATTTAGGAAATGAAAGAACCGCGTCGGGCACCAAGAACCTGAACAAAGTAATTCGGGCCAAAGCCCTCGAACAACAAAACAGCGTTCCTCAGAGAAAGTTGAGCGATATCGAATTACGAGCTATTGATGAATATCCTCTGGTGAGTCCGCTAACATAAACTACTTTTTTGCAGTGACATCGAAAGGGGCGGCTTAATGGTCCTGTGTAGGCCATGTTGTGCTTGTATTATTCACTGCTGTCAAAAGCAGTGGGCTCCTGAAGTCGCGAGACCTTCCTCCCAGGACCTCCGGATAATCATTGGTTTGGACCGCAGGTGATGACCGAACGTGGCCGAGAGCCGGTGACCAGATCTTACGACATCACCGTACAGATGTCTTTCGGGACCCATGGCTGCTGCATTGGAGTCATATAGAGCTCGCAGCTGATGGAGGATGAGCAGGGAACTGAACAGGTTTGGTTTGAACAATGTCGCCTGAAGCTTGAAGGCTGAGGCGACGGCCCAGTGACTGGCCAACGGTGCCAAAATAGCACCGCCACTTGACCGTGAAGGTATGAGTGACCGGGTCACATGTACCACGTGCTACGCGTCAGGACGCGTAACGATACGACGTGTCCAAGCGACGGTCCAACCGTCCAAGGACCAAGACTCAGAGGACATCGTTGTCAGTTCCCACAATACACTTCATGAAAAGGATTTCGCATTGCTTTAAAAACATGTTCTAATGACGGAAGACGTAAGTATGGATATGACGTACAAGTACGAAGCCACTGTCTGTTTTGAAAACTGCGACTTTGTGGAGATGGGATATCGAGATATCGATGCTACTATGCATGAATGATATGGAAAAAATGCGAAAACATGGTGGATGGTGGATAAGGATAAAATGAGCGTCTTTCTCGGTCATGCAACTATATATACTTAAACCCTTCAGAATCATAGCGTCAGATGCAAACTTTCTCTTCTTTCGTTGACTTCAGATAACATGGACACAGGAACAGCGCGTTCAATGGCCACCATAAGCCATGCGACGAGGAGGAACCGTCCTCCCGGCTGCTGTCCCTTGACTCCCATTTCCGAGTCCAGATCCAGATCCACCGGTGACAACCCTCGGTCTCGCTATCCCAGACGCAGAAGGCGCAGGAAGCCTCGACACAGGTCGAGGCAAAGCTGAGGCACCCGCGCCAGTACCCGCATATCTAGTAGGCGCCCTGAGCCCACTCATAGCAGGCACTTTGCTTGGCGCACCCACTGGCACAGGCGTAGGCGCAGGCATTGAGGCAGCGACGCCTAATTTTGGTGCAGTAGGTGCCGCGATGAGAACTCTTCTCGGGCCAGTCATGTCCACCACCGGAGGAACCTTTTGGCTCACAGCACCCATCGGGTTCTCGGTAATCAAAACACGTCGAGGTCCCGTTCCTGTTCGAATTAAGGGAGGAAGAGAAGTTGACTGGACAGGAGCAAGCATTCGGCTGGGACCTACGCCTCGAATTGGAGGTGCAGTGGCCGTCACCACTGGGGCAGATACATGCCTGACAAGTGCAGGGACAGTGGGTGGCACAGCAGCTGGTGCGACAGAGATGGTTCTTTGAATTCGAGGCGCAGCGTACGTTTCCATTGATGGTTCGCGAACGGGGTCCGGCACTGTCGATGCTTCAGATGAACTCGCACTGCCTGATGAGCTCGATTTCTCGTGACCAAACTTCTTCGCTCTCTTGACAATTCGTAATGCAGGAACGGCGGGCGGGGGCATTCCTGGGCCGTCGCGAAGAGGTGGAGCGGGTGTACGTACGTCGGCGTATGTGAGTGCTACTGGTTCAGTTGCAGATGGCGGCGGCGGAGGCGGAGCGAACACAGATGTGATAGTCGGATTCGATGAGGTTGGCAACTTATTGGGAGGGGAAGCTTGAAAAAAAATGTCAGCAGATGCACAGAAGGCAAACAACGGGAAGAAACGAACCAGAGCCTTTGTGGCCGAAAGCAAATGTTCCAGAAATAGGCGAACTTAAGCCTGAACTTGTTCCGAGACTCGAGCGTTTCTTCAGCAGACTAGGTACGTGCATCTTGGGGCCTGATGTACAGCATTAACGGGTGAGAATCAACACCATGAAAACAACATACTAGAGGCCGCATCAGGACTGGAATTCTGGGGAGCAGAGACTGTTGATTTAGTCCCAGTGGCTGAATGACAAGTGTAGACGTTGGTAATCATCTACTAAACAAAAGAAAGAACTTACCGCTGAAAACGGGGGCCACGTCCTTCCTGGGTACAATCTCCTTCGCAGGAACAATCTCCTTCACAGGAAGGACAGTCTCTGAAGATCCTAAAACATGCTGGGTGATCAATATATTGTTAGGGATTGATGTCGATAATCGGGCAGCACCTTGTTCTTCCAGTCTGATTTTATCCAGTGCACTTTGCAAGTTTGCCTCTTCAACTGCCATATCGAAGCTTTCATCTCCTTCCATGGAGTTCAAAAAGGAGTCCATGCCATTTGAGGAAACAAGGAAAGATATTTTGTCATTCAGCAAATCGAAACTGGCCTCCTCAGATTGAAGTTGGAGTTGGAAGGACGAGTAGAGGTCAACTGAGTGACGGTTCTTATCATGGGAGGACGTATTTGGTGGATTTGGTCTCAGTCTCGACAGGGCAGGCGACGAGGAAGCTTCAGAAGGTGGAGAGCGGGGTGTCACTGAGAACGGGCGTGAGGTGTCAGTCAGGAGGGTTCCCGTAGGCGTGTTGAGGTTGAGGGCTGCCAATGAGTCGGAAAGGTCATCAGCAGAGGAAATGGTAATCTGTGGCGCCTGGATATCGTGTGGTTTGTCATGTGCGTGGTCGTCTTCTGGTGCGAGGTCATGAAGGTCAAGGGGACGAGTGTTTAGACGTGGGCTGGCAAAAGTTGCGCCTGACGCGTTGACTGAATTAATAACGGTTCCAATGTTGGTATTATCGTTGGCGGCAGGGAGGTCTGTATCCGTGGTGGGAAGGGAAGAGGGCAAGGGAACCGGACGTCTATACATCTTGTTGCGGGGCATGGGCGTGATGTCAGGATCAAGCGACAATTCACCTAAAGGAGTACGCGGAGTGGACGCAGACGGGGTAGTCCGCTCAGGCAGAAAAGCAGACCGAACGGGGGTTGCAGCTATGGCATGACGTAAAATGAGGGTGTCGTTTTCCTCATCGGAGTCGTCATGGTCGAGTTCTTCGTCCGTGAGCATGGCGAGCATCGATGGGTCGTCGGCAGTAATATCACCAACATCAACAAGACGACGTCTGAGCAAAATGGGACTGGGTTGCTTGTATGTTCGACCAAAAAACGCGGTGGTCATGGAACAGTCGCTGGCTATGGGAGGATTCGCGTTCTCCTTGTCCGAGTCAGGAGAGGGGGCATCGCGGTCCTCGGGGGAGGAGATGAGGGGGTCGAAGAGATTGAGAATGCTCTCGCGAGGACGAGTGGCGGCCATGGTTCTGCGTTAAAGCAGTTTTCTATTAAGCGAGTCTTGAGGCCATCATGATGTTCAAACCTCTGTTTGGCTGTGTTGACGCGCTGCCGTCAGATACGGATATCCGAAGCCTGCGTAGGTTCAAGCAGAGTAGCTACAACTGCCTTTGGGAGACTAGCGCTGCCTCCCTATTCAAGTTGCTCGTGACCGTCTATTAAGTACTCCTCTGGACTTCCGACGATGGACGTGTCGTCGGTGAAGGCAGAAATCAAGGCTTGGGAACGATCATTTAAATCTAGGCATGGACGCGACCCCTCCGTGCAAGACATCAAGCAGCAGCCAGATATTGGTCTGTCTCTTCCACTCACCACACGTCCCTCAACTCACCCCTCCCAGCCGATAAGTACAGGCTCTACAAGAAGCTATCTAAGGCTGCTACAAATCCTGTCCCATCTACGTCGACCCAGAGGAGCTCAGATCCTCCATCGACTCCTCCACGGTCGCGACCTCGCAGCCTGCAGCCCTTGCCGACCTTGCTCCTTGCCCAGCCACGCGCAATCGAGACCACTGCACCTCTTTCGACCTTCAATCCCTTCTCGCCTACGAAAAACAAGGGAAAGCAGAGAGCAGTACCCACTGTGCATGCTCAGCCACATTCAAACCCATTTACCAGCCCTTTCAAATCAAAGTCTAAATCGAAGCCGCAACCTCAGGATTCACCTGATGCATTCCCCATTCTGAAGCTATTTCAGACCTCCAAAACTCCTAAACAGTCTCCACCAACAGCCACCACTGCGATATCTCGAGCCCGTAAACGTCTTCGAGGTGAACCTGTGTCACCATCTCCAAACAAAGAAAAACGACGGCGCGTAACCACTCAGACGCAGACTACCCTTCCTCTTACGAAACTCGCTCCAGACTCCTCCAGTAGTGAGGAAGAGGACTTTGATGACCTCAACTCGTCTTTCATCACCGATTCACCCATGAAGGCACCCGCGGGCGACAAATCGTTCAAACTTTTGTTCGATGAGAGTGCTGCAGCCGCGAATGCTGGCATCACTAATGGAAAGTCCTCCTTTGGACGCACGAAAACTATGTCGACGTCACGCGGACTGTTTGGAGACAGGTCAATGGGCGGTGTCGATGATGATATTAGGTGGGACATTGGTAAGAGTACAAAAGCATCAAAGGCAGACAAGAGGAAGAATAAACCACCAATCCTCAAGTCTACCGTCAATAACAGTTTCGCTTTACCCTCCAAGGCAAAAAAGAGCACCTCTCTAATCAATGACCAGCCAGAGCATCAACTCGAGACCAGGAAACCAGGCAAACGTGCACTATCTGACACAGAAGGGGAAACATCGGATATACCCCAGGAACAGCGCTCATACGCAGGCTCATCTCTCTTGCCGCCATCTCCGCCTCCAGCCAACTCATCTACAGCCCGCTCGAAACAATTTGCCAGCACCAAAGGGGCGAAAGGAAAGGCCAAAGCCGTTGGAAGGAAGAAGGCCAAAACGGCGGATAAACACGACGACAATGACGACGAGTCCGGAGAAACCGACACATCAGCAACTAACGTGAAGATAGTTGATCGGACACAAACGCGATTCCAACGCACAGCAGGGCAAGACGCAGACGACGACCTTGATTTTGATTCAGACGCTATTCTTGGATACTCGCGTCGTGGTGGCCATGAACCATTTGTACTTCCAGACGTCGAACTCGAGGGCAAGGTTGAGGTAGACCTTCCGGACCAACTTCGGCGCGTGCTGGAATTGGAGTCCGCAGACTCGAGGGTACGCGCTGTGCGTGAGAAGCAGATGGTGGAGGGGTTGATTTTTGGACGAAGATCGACGCATTACGACCCCTCTAAGGGAGGCGAGATATGGGACGTTGGCGAAAATGATCTGAGACTTGACGGGGAAGTGGAGACCAGAAGAGATACGGAGGGGGAAGACGATTGGGAAGGTGAACCTGTTCCTTGGGAGGTTGGGGAATTGTAGCCTCGAACTCTAGAAACTGAACTCTGGATAATAGTGTGTGTTTAGATTGCTCTATTCGCATTATTTTACGTGTCATTCTCCAAGGTTGAAACGTGAAGAGACATGCCCGCCGACAGCTGGGTAGGCAGAAACTTCAGGTCGTAAACGCGTGTTCCTGATTCACGTGGACCGCATGTTTACACTTCGGCGTCTTAATCACAGATGCGTTTACAAGCCTCCTTGACTATCAAAGCAGTCGGCTTTCATTTTGCATGTCTTCTAACAGATCAGACTGGCCCAGGATGTTCACAAAATCCTCACGTTTGATCTTATTGCAGCTATTCTGTGTCTTACCTAGGTGCCTCGTTCAATCTGCGTGGCAAATAGGCAGTGCAGCAGCCCATAACCCACTTCCCGATCCCTTCATTAAATAGCCCCGATCATCCTCGAAGCATAAAAGACCTTCTGGGCATGTCGACACACTGCAAGCTTGCGTGTGCAGCGCAGCTGCTCCGTTATATACGTCCTACACGCCATCATATCAGTTCATGCCTCTTGGTACATTGCTGAACGCAGCGCTATCCTCAGTAACCTCCTTTTCCCTCCGCCGCCACTCCAGCCTCCGCTCCAGCCTGCGTAGCTTTGGTAGTTCTTCAAGCCATAAGAAGGACAGGACTTCTTCCTCGTATCATCCTTACGCCGTCTACGAACAAAAAATGCAGCCGATCATCCTCCGTGATCCTGACGCTACTAACAAGCTCTTCGAAGCTATCCACGATTCTCCCAATGGCAAGCGGGCGCTCTCGAGACTTGCACGCACCTGCCGAGCGTTGTGCGAGCCTGCGCTCAATGTTTTGTGGAGGGAGGTGGATTCTCTTGTTCCGATTCTCTGGCAGTTTCCCGGACACTTGCTGAAGAAGGTTCGGAAACCAGGAATGGGTTTTGTGAGTGCCAAGGGACATGATCTGTTTTTCCTTGTGACTAATCAAATTGCATCGAATATCAGGTAAAATCGCCGTCAGAGGAGGACTGGAAAGGAGTTTTCAAATACAGCGACCGCGTTCGCCAGATCACCTACAACGAGAACTCCAACAACGTTGCAGCATCCATTTTCCAGGTGCTGGAGGACACCCGCCCCCACGCCTACATTCTGCCCCACTTGGTTGAGCTGAATTGGAAGGCAGAAACCCCAGCAGGTCTCGACCGTTGCGCCCCCTTCCTCAACCCTGAGCTCCGCGCCGTCAACCTGGAAATCGGAACCAAAATCCCTCAGCTATCTTCATTCCTCGCCGACATGTCCAGGCGTACAAAACTCACCACATTCTCATTCGTCTCACCGACGAACTTGCCCGATGCCTTTACCGAACTACTCTTGCGCCAGGACAGATTGGAGAGGGTCGTCCTGGTGGCGCCTGGAGCACTCGCACCCGGAATCGGACGTTGGATTGCCTCACTGCCCCGGCTTAAGAGTCTACGGCTTGACCTCACCGGGCGGTCCATGATCGCGGTTGAGGGTTTCTTTGACGAATTGCGCCTTCGGTCTGGCGACTCTACACCTAGTTCGGTTGGCACCACTGACAGCGGCGTTTTCAGCGAAGACGAGGTCGACTTTTCACTGATTCGGAAGTCGGCCCTTCGGTTGACCGGGGATTTGAGGTCGAAAGGATCATTTGCGCAGATGCGCAAGCTTCAACTGACTGGCGAAGTCTCCAATATCGCTGTCTTTATCAAGCACCTCAGATGCCCTTTGACTCAGCTCGAGCTAGTCATTGAAGACCCACCAGATAGAGCAGACTGGCACGATCTGTCGGACATGATCTGCGATAAATTTGCCGACTCCTTACAGTCCCTCAAAGTCACCGCCACAGGGTCTTCCCGATTCATGGACCTCGTTCGTTCCACTTCTAGAGCAGAGCCAGCTACGGGACGGCTCTCCATGGAACATTTCACAAATCTCCCCAACCTCACTCGTCTCGACATTGACCTACCGGAGTCGGTGATCTTCACCGATACTGATATCCAGAGCGTTGCAAAGGCATGTCCGAATCTAGAGGTGTTGAAGTTGTGCCCTCTGGCTCGTTTCCCATCAACGATAGGGGCTCCAAAAGTTACGCTGGATTCAGTCGCTCACCTTTTGATTAAATGTCGACGTCTGCATACACTTGCGGTGGTCATCGACGCCAAGGGGGGTAAACCAGATATCCTCAGATCACGAATCACATCTTCGAAGTCACTTCTGCGTCTCCATTTCGGGCATTCATGGATCAATGATTCATTGCAAGTTGCCATTCTACTCAGCCATCTGGCACCTCACTTGGAAACCCTGAAGTGGTTCCAAGAGAAAAACCGACCTGGGTTTATCGAAGCCCATGCGCGCAATTGGCAGGGAGTTGCAGAGCTTCTTCCACACCTTCAAAATATTCGCCACCTTGAGAGAGGTTTCGTCACGCAGATCGCGCCACCAGTGCGCCCGGATACAGCAGAGAAGAGCATCGATGCAGTTGTCAGGACTGTAGAACGTGGCGTGCATGCCTCCCCACGCACGAGCCAACGATCTGTTCAATTTTCACCGGTTCTGGTCAGCCAGGTAGTGGAGGCCAAGCCAGAAACCGCATCGATGTATATCGACGCCACGCCGGCGACAGTCGATGTGGGAGTGGAAGCTACTACTGTCCTTGTTGACCGAGAGGTAGAAGCACTTCCCCCGACCGCGTCGGAACCGGAGGATGCCAGTCCGTCCAGCGTCGTGAAAGCCGTTCAGGCTTTGCTCACACCTACCACCTTCAAAAAATCAGCTCGTCGTCGAGTTTATTCCGCGTTCCTTATTCTACCGTCTATCTTCGGTCTTTTTTCATTGGCCTTTAGGCTCTTCATCTACTATCCTTTATCCCTTCCGTCGCGCATCCTGCATATGGCTGTGTCTCGTCTGCGATGGAAAAATGCCGAGCTTGCGGAATTTAAACCACAGGTGTCTTCTTCGCTTACGCCTGCCAATATAGCAGCTGACATTCCTTTGGACAATCTTCAAGTCCGTCAATGATTATTTTACTGTAATGACTCTCAGCTTACTTATACGTACTGTGCTGGCACTTAATTAGGACAATGACGAGACAACTCACGATTTTCACGAAAGCAATGCTTCAGATGATAGGCAAGAGAATGAGGGGAAGACAATTCGGGAAGTGAACGTTGCGGCATGGATTGATCCAAAGTGGAAGTTGCAAACAAGTAATAACAACACCGCGACGCGTACGCACTGGAATCAAAGAACGCTGAACTCAGCATCCTGGAGATTCATCATGTCTGACAACAAAAAGCAAGAACGGGACTTCACTCCTGAAGTCGATGCTGTTATTCCAGATGCTGCATCGCTAGCAAAGGTAGGATCCGTCTACCTCTGTCTATCAAACCCGTTTAATATCCCCTTCCCATAGTCGGGCAAGCTCCAGGAGGCCCTTGACAAAATATTCGCTCTCGAGAAGCAGACAAGAAACGTGAGTGATACATCTTGAACTCGTGTTTGAGTACTGAATGCATTTAGGCTGCCGATCTTGCTTCGACAACTCGATTGGTGAAAGCAGCGGTCGAACATTGTTACGATGCTCGGGACTTTGCTCTTCTCAATTCCACCATCACACTCTTGAGCAAGAAGCATGGTCAGCTGAAGGCTGCCGTTCAGTCCATTGTAGAACAATCAATGGCATACCTCGACGACGTGAAGCAGGCGCATGGGTTGGAGCGATGGTTGGAACTGGTGGAGACTCTTCGGGGAGTCACAGAGGGCAAGGTATGTACTCTATGTATTACTTTTGGACCGCGCTATACCTGATTTCTGCTTTCAGATTTTCTTGGAAACCCCTCGTGCTCGTGTTACTCTTATGCTCGCGCTCTACCATGAGGAACTTTCGACGGTGCCTACAGCATCACCGGACTCCCAGAAGGCATCGCTGCAAACCGCTTCGGACCTCCTTTCTGATCTGCAAGTGGAGACTTACTCGTCCATGGACCGTCGAGAGAAAACGGAATTCATTTTAGAACAGATGAGACTACTTACTGCCGTCGCCAGACAGAAAGACGCAGCACAGGGTAAGGGTGGTAAGGATACGCTAGGAGGCGGTGAGGCGGAGTGGGTTAAAGTTCGGGTAGGAGGACGAAAAATCAACGAAGAGTTTTTGAAGGAGAAGGACAACGAAGTTCGTCGTCTTACATTTCATTTGACTGGGTTCTGACAACCATTTACAGGACCTCAAACTTAAGTACTATGATTTAATGATCCAACATGCACTTCACCAAGACTCATATCTGGATGTGGCCAAATACTATTATAAGGTGTGGGAGACACCTTCCATCAAGGAGGATACAGAAGACAAGGGCAAGGCGGTGAGAATTCTGGACTCATCCCAGTTTTTTTATCCTTACGCATTTCACCAGGCTCTTGAGCATATCGTTTACTACGTCGTTCTTGCACCACACAATAACGAACAGTCTGATATGCTACACCATCTCTTCGTGGACCCAGCATTGGGCAAACTAGAACTTCACTAGTGAGTTTCAATATGTTGTGGCCCTCAGAGAAACTAACCGTCGTGACAGTAATCTTGTTAAGTGCTTTACCACTCGTGAACTCATGAGATGGCCTGGCATCGAGACAATTTACGGTGAATTCCTGCGAAAGACGCCCGTTTTCACGTCCGATAAAAGATGGGATGATCTCCACACAAGGGTCATTGAGCATGTAAGCTATTCCCTTTCGTTTGTCGCGGTGGAACTAGACTTATATCCATTTCGAAGAACATTCGTGTCGTCGCACAGTATTACACGCGAATAACGCTGACGCGTCTAACGTCCCTCCTTGATCTCTCTCTCAAACAGACAGAGGAGATTCTATCTCGACTGGTCGTTTCTGGAACGATCTGGGCTCGCATTGACAGACCTGCTGGCATTGTCAACTTCCGCAGTAAGAGGACGGCGGAGGATGTTATGAACGACTGGAGTTCGGACATGCAGAAACTACTAGGTCTGGTGGAGAAGACATGGATGGGGATGAACGCTGCACAGGCAGCCCAGTCCCGGGTGGTGAAGGCTTCCTCGTAGTGGTCTTTTGGTATCTTTCAATTACTATCATAATTTTCAGAGCTTCTCCTTCGCCTGGGCCACAGTATAAAATAAGGGAATTAGAGGGCAGTGTATGTGTCAATGTCTTTCCCCGTTTTTTACCGGTGCACAACTTGCACGAAGTCCGCACTCTCTGCGATCTGCTCCGCGGTTGCTTTCTCGTCCACAATGGGCTGCGTGAGAACTGGCGCATAGTTCGGACGTACTCCTTCCTTCCATAACCTGACGTATGCCTCGCCTTTACTCCAGGTATTCGCGCCAGGTTGTTGGTCCAGAATCGCCTTCCACCGTTTCCGCGCAGCGATTGCTCCCTCATCCAACTCTTCTCGTCTCTCAAACGTCACAAGACCCTTCTTTTCTTTTTCGAACGCGTGCGCAATTTCCCCTCGTGAAAAGACAGCACCGAGATATTCGGCCTCCATCACAGCAAAATTGGTAGCGATATGGTGTTCGGAACGAAGTGCACGGAATTGAGCAACAGCTTGGGTGTATGCCTGTGAGAGTGGTATATCAAAGTGCTGGTGGAGGTTCAGCGTAAACCGGATGGCACTACGAACTTAATTCAGACGGCAACCAGTGCACAAGACTGCTGGATACGTACTCTTCCGGAGTTGGGTTTCTCCCTCTCTGTCTTAGGCGCTTCCATTCCCGGCCTGAGATAGGATGCTGGTCCTCGACGCCAGCACCTTCAACCAGAGTAGTGGGGCGAAATGCTTCGAATGGGTGGTCGCGGAAGAACTGACGGCGTATATCATCTTCCAAGTAGTAAATCGGCTGTGGTCGGGGATCGTAAGGACGGGGTCGGGTGGGCTTAGATCCTTTGGCCAATTTGAGGTCATACGCGCTACGTGCAGGAGGTGCTTTTGGCGGAAGTGGCAAAGGCGGGAAATCCAGTACTGCCTGAAACCATGCCGGTTGTTGCTTTATGTAGTCTCCGCGCATTAAACGCGAGACCTGTTGGTGTACCTGAGACGCAATCCGCCGTACCATCTTGGTCGCGTTCAGTTGGCTGAGCTTCACAGAATATTTGGCAAGGAACAGAAAACTTTGGCTTGCGTTCCAAACAAGCACAAATACTTGTATCCGACTGATTCCTCAGATTCGCAACCGAATATACTTAACCGAGCTTGCTGCTTCACCAGGCTTCACCAAAACTTATAGCGACGCCGCAGGACACTATGCGTGTACTTGGACGTGCCCATAAAATGGTTGTACATGATAACAATGCTTCATCTACTCAATAAACCCTTACAGTTTGGCTCTCTCCTCGGTCTTCTTGGTCTTCAATTTCCGAGCTTCATCCCGAAGCAGGCGACGAAGCTGTGAGTTACACTCATGAGTAAAGCATGGCGGGGGAGAAATACAAAATCGTACTATTTTGCCTGATGGGTTCTTTGGGATAACGTCGATAAATTCGATGCCCCCCGCCAACCGCTTATAAGGAACTTTGGCATCAGCAACATGCTGTAAATCTATTTGTAAATGCACCCAATATTTGGAAAGTCGGCCTACCTTAGCCAGAGCAGCTTTCACTTGCTCGGCGGCTTCCGCATTGCCAGAAATACGACGTAAAGCATTCTCGCTCAAGACAATATAAGCTAGTGGAAGCTCGCCGCTGTATTCGTCGGGTATGCTGACCACACACGCGTCTGTCACGTCAGAATGCAAAAGCAAGTGGCCCTCAAGTTCTGCGGGTGCAACTTGAAAGCCCCGAACTTTCATGATTTCCTGCGAGAATAGATATAAACATTGAGACGGGCCGGAGTATTCAATTGCAAGTAATTTACCTTCAATCGGTCCACAATGAAGACCTCCCCGTCGTTAATAACGACTTCATCCCCTGTGCGGACCCAACCGTCGACAAAAGTTTCCTTCGTGCTGAAAAGAAACATTAGTCCTTGAATGTCAAAGTATGAACATCCCATACGCAGCCTCATTATTATAATATCCTAAAGCCATAGAAGGGCCAGTGACCACAAGTTCGCCTTGTTCGCCCTCAATAGCCAGTGTCCCATCGGGTTTGACCACTCTCGCTATGATCCCTGGAATAAGCTTTCCAGCACTACCAGCAGTGCCAATTTTTTGAGTGTGCGGTATCATTGTAATGGTTGTGCATGTCTCGGTAAGACCTAAAAAGGGTAAGTCATTGAACAAATACAGGCATTAAATCCAAGATACCATATCCCTGGCCAATAGATGCGTTGGGCAGGACTTTGTTTAGCTGCTGCATGAGCTCCCCACTCAGAGGGGCTGCACCAGCCATGCAATATTTAACATGGCTGAAATCGTACTTCTTGACTAGTGGGTGCTGGACATGGTCAGGACATTGCCTAAAGTTCCAGGAACAGGATCCTACCTTGCACAGCAAGACAACCTGTGGAGGAACAATACTACAAAGATCAAAACATAGGGAATTATCAACGATGAAGACGGCGGCGGCATGAGACGTACAATAAATGTGTAATACGATGGTGAACAATGCTCTCTAAAAATGTAGGGAGATTGAATTTCGGTACTACGACGAGCGACATCTATAATTGTATGCGTCATTTCTTTGAACATTGCAATTCGATTGATGAGATACACTTACTCCACAAAAGAGTATATAGTGCAACTGGTTTAAAGGTGTTAGATGCGGTCCAGTTTCTGCTACGTGAAATAACACCAACGTTGACAATCAATCCATATATGTCTATAGTAAACACCTTAGGAACGTTCGGGAGAGTTTGAATTAATAAGCTTACGGAAGAAGGGCAGAACTGAACAGAGAATCAGCGACATAACAGAAATCGTAGTAATAACAGGTACGGACCAGCAATCGCAATATCCCCAGGTATCATTCGTTTGTTTTTATGGTGTGGGTCATTAATCCCATAGTGAGTGGCCATCTGAATGATATTGGCAACTACACAATAATGGGCAATCGCAACAGCCTGAAGTCACAGTTATTGACGATGAGTAAAATGGTTCAAATAACGTGCCTTAGGTTTCCCTGAATTATGAACGACGTTGAGGATATGTCGAACAGCTCAAAGCGCAGCCTGAACACACCTGTTGTACCACTGGAGAAGGAAAGGAATGCCAATTTCGTCTTTGCTTCTCCAGGCTTAAATCTCCGTTCGGTAAAGGTGGAAGGACTCGTTAAACCGAGTTCCACAAGTTCGTCAAGTGTCGAGTGGGAAGTGGTGGACCTCTGACCGTCAGGTTTCTCGATAAACACGATACGGTCATCTGGAATGCCGACTTCCCGAGCAGCCGACAGTGCAGTGGTTAAGAATGCTGGATGGATGATCAAAAGCGCAGCATTGGTAGTAAGAAGCTGGTGCACGAGCTCATCAACCTTATAACCTGGATTTGCGGGTCTAAAACTAGATGAGCATTGGTCGGAATAAGTGATCACACTTTCATACGTTACGATTGCACCTAATCTGTGGACTGCCCAAACTGACACGGGGTAGCCTGTGACTGCGGGTTAGCGACCGGAGCCGGGCAGAACTGAGGCCGCTTACCGATGCTGTTTGGGCTGAAGATGCACACTAAAGGGAGTCTGCGTGAAGCTCGCTCTTCTTCGGGTTGAAAATTCACGTACCGACATCGTCTTCCTCTGTAGGAAAAGACGTGAGATGAGAAGCGCCTAACAGAATCACATAAAAACACTGACTTATGTCCCACTTGATATTCATCGCGTTTGCCAAGCCATGCGTGCGTCGGGAAAGCTAGACGTTGAACGCGTCAGTATGTGGTGCTGTGTCCGTTATGCAGACACTGCACCTCAGCATGGTTTATTCCGTGTCCTGTATGATCCTCAATCAACCAGTTAGAGGATTCAGAGCGAGGAGGCCGGCCGAATGCTTTGCTATCAAGAATGAACTGAGGTATGCTGAGGTCATCTGGAATGGGAGGTAAAGCTGAAGTCGAGCGAAATTCGGTCATGACTGGACGCCCTGTCGACGAAAGAGAGTAAGAAAATTTCGGGTAATAGAGGCGTCGGTGACAGGGGTCTATAAGTATTGAAATCCATGGTTAAGGTACGGAACTTGTATGTTTTGATCATGCGCAAGTCACGGTCAAATGGGACATCCATCAGATCAGATACTAATCAGATTAGATCCGACTCAATTTTCCCCGATCACTGTGCCTGCCCCACAAATTTTGATAATGGACGACGAGGAAGCTGAGCTCAGAAATCCGTTTCCATCCCCACCTGCCCACTACACAAAGTACACATCTCACAATCTCAAGCTTCTGGCCGTTTTGCGCGAACGTACTGCCGATCCCTCAGAGAGCAACCAGCATGAGATCCTCGCCGACCAGACCGATGTCCCGGACTGGCCCTTGACCCAGCTCGAAAAGCCTCGCGTGGACTGGATTCTCGAGGAACCCGATGCCTACTACGATGTATTTGGTGATCGGTGGTTTGTGCGCAAGCCCATCCAAATTTATAATGCGACAGTCTTTACGAGCTGTAGATATTTAGGTCAAAGAGAAAATTCCATCTCTCGCAGAGTTAGGCGGAAATCAACTATATCCAGCTGATCCTGGTACAGGTAATATCCTCTCTATGACTGTTGCTTCCTCTGAAGCCCTTTCCAGACCGACGTCCCGCTCTTCTCTCCATCCTCCGTTCACTCCTTGTCACATTTTCATCCTTGACTTCTTCACTCCTGGCACCACCCCCTAGCGCCTCTTCGACTGCCTCTCCAGACTGGCAACGGCATGTCGAGTGGATTACAGTTCTCAGTCAGAACATCATGGCCGCTGCCAATGATCTGCGACCAGTGCAGGTGCATTCATAGATCTGCGCAACCCTTTTGGATGCTTACATCTCTGGTGTTTTGATCAGGCAAGAGGAAATTTGGAGCTCATGATGAGGCGGCAAGTTGAGCTTCGGAAAAGCGAGACAGAAAGTTTACACTCGTGAGATAGTCCATTCGACTGCTTGACTCAATACCCAACCATTCTTCAGCAAATGTGAGGCTTTGGAAGCAAAGCTCGCCGACTTGCGCAGATCACTGCAGGATCTACCACCGGTTCCTTCTCTGCCGACTGAAGCGGGTGACTTAGCCATGCCCCTGTCAAAACATTCCCAAGTACTGCGACGCAATCGTTTTTCTGGTCTACACTTTTCTGACGTAGTAGTATCTGCAGACCTCTTCTTCGATATCAATTCATATTCCAGATACTGTAAGTCGCGTCCTGATTATGACCTTACCTGCCAAGTTTCAATTGTTTCTCATAGGGGTTGGCATTGGCGAGCTCAAGTGGAACAGCTTTGACCCAGAATGATGTTTTGCATTGGGCTGAAGAAGTCGGATGATCTGCCCTCGTGTCTTCTCGGCAAGTTGGTACTTACAGCGAGTGGAGTGATCAATATCTCTGTTCTTATGTCGAATATACATAACGGTAGCCGTTCAAACTGAAGCAATCTACCATCTTCAAGGTATCCGGCACTGCGGCCATCAGGGCAAGCAAACAAATTTGAAATCGCTGAAAAGCAACGGCATCTGCTCAGTTATATTGGTGCGTACGTGTCCTTCGGCCGCGGCTTTCACCACTTCCAAGAAGCCTAAATAGTAGCACTTGTCGTCATAATATTTATGTGGATTCTTCATGCTTCAATTCAGATGCTGCAGTTAGCCTAAGTATTGAAGAGAGTCACCCGCGGAAGATCAGACGGAAACTTCGGACAAAACAATGTTATGCTCAGCCGCAGCTTTCGTAAGAACAAAAGTATAAAGTCCTCCCCCAGGGCTCCTCTGCATAAGCTGCCCGCCGAAATTTACTGTCACGGTAGGAATGACCTGAAAAGTTCCCGATGAGTATCTTTGAACGATTAGTTGCACCAGGCCCAGAATGAAAAGGAGACCGACGACTGTGAAGAGAATGGGAAAGCGGAGATTACTTACTGTATACGGTAAGTATATGCAGCATACATAAACCCTAACCTTAGAGGAAGGTTCCGACCTTCCTCGTTCAAATTGACGTTCAACTTGAACCTCTATCCCAAGCTGCACTCAAGTCAAATTGCGACTTCCGCAAACCTTCTTCATCTTTAAGAAACGCATTACAAATTTGGAAATGGCTACAAGACGTCGAATTGGCGTAAGCAACGCGTCAACAGAGGCAGCTCGACGTCACTTAATGCAACCTGTGCAATGCTGGGAGAAAGCTTGGGCTCTTCCCGAGAATAGCTCTGGCGCCAGTATCAAAGTATACAAGTGGGTGAAGACGGAAAAGACCCAGGTGCGTTCTGCTTAATGACCGTCCACCAAATGCTCGTACTTATGCGACTTACCAGCAATTTAGTGACGAAGAGGGTGAAGCCGATGAGCCATTGGCACCTTTGCCAGATGAACCAGAAGTAGTCGAGGGTGACGAGGAGATGGACCAAGACGAAACTCAACCAGAGACTGCCCCGACAGAGGACGTTATGGACCTCACCGCGACACAAGAAGATACCGCGTCCGAGAAACCACTCTCTCCACAACCACGACTTTCAATATCACTGCAAAACACGTCGGAACTCGCCATTGACCAGCCCGGCGACATCCTAGACGCTTCGTTGAAGCCATTGGATGAGAACATAGGCGTTGGACTTGATCTTGCCGAGAAAGAGGACCCTACCGACGGAATAGAGTTGAACATTTCTGGACTTGGCCCCGACGGCTTGGGGCTTGAGAACTCACACGACTTGACCCAGTTGGATGGAACGGACCCGCTCGTCGGGGGTCAAGCTATGGACCAGAGCGCTGACCCTTTTGCTGAACCGGTCGATGGGTAGTGGGACACAGCCTTCGATTTTCTGGTGTTCCAACAGTGTATTCCACGTGAAATGAAAATTTCTTATATGTTATACTCTCGTACGGGTACCTCGATGGCTTAGAATTGGTGAGTGGCTGCCCCGTCTTTGTGCAATTTCATAGTTTGGGCGCCATTGACATGTGGCGCTCTTTTTAGTACAACGATCAATGTCTATTTTCCTGCATTTCTTCGTCATCTTGAATCTTTCGTTGTGCCATCCGATCAGCATTTGCATTCTCCAGGCTTGCAGCTGCAACTAGAAAGAAGGTTAAGACGATCCCGATACTGTGACAAGGATGCATACGTAGAGCAGGTGCATGTTTCGCAGGCATTATTTTTGGGTGGCTTGCCGCAACTGCATCCAGTACAACCCTCAGTCTTTGTGGCACATTCGGTTGACTCAGGCTATGTGATCATTCAGTACGATCCCAAAAAAACATATGAAATTGGCTCACCATGTTTCTTGGGTTGGTGTGAGAGGGTTGAGATGGTAAAGGGATGAAGAGATGGGGGTTATGATAAGAGAGGCTGCGCTCAGTTATCACTGATCTTTATTCGGTTCGACCTGCACATGACCACGATGACTTTGTGGTCCAGAACGTAAAGTTTGACGAAGAAAGTTGCACCACCATCTCTACTTTCCTACTGCGCTGCGTGGCCAGGGGAGTATACGTAGTCCACTTGAGGTGTTTCTTCGGAGTGCCTGACTCGAAAAGAAGCCGCAGTATAAGCGCCCAAGACTGCGCGCCATCTTTAAAAGTCGTTTACTAGGAAGATTGATCCCTCCAAATTCAACGACAATGAACCTACGTCTTGCTGTATTCCACGACCATCCCGGTGCAGTTTTTATCACTGCATCAGCCATATTTTCATTCTTTGCATTGCGTCCCGCACCATCCTCGGTGCCTATATTCGCAAACCTCTCCACGCTCCTCGTTTACTCCAGGATTCTCTTCCCTGGACAGCATACTTTGAGAAACACAACCATTCTGTCCATTGCAATTGCATTGGGTGGTACTTTTTCCAGGTTAACACCTTCGCTTCATGCTCTGTCCACTCCAGGAGTCTCGATTATCGTCCTCTTTGTAATCTCCCTGCTCACGTCTATTTTGACGCTTGCCACAGTCTATCTCGACAGCAGGCTGTGCACTCGTCTCAATGGATCGTGGTCGCAGATTACACTCTTCCCTGCGCTGTGGGCTACACTTTGGTATGGGGTATCCTATGTCAGCCCTATTGGCAGACTTTCTGCTTGGAGCTCCACAGAAAGCGGAGGATTGTATAGCTGGATGTTGCCCTTTTTGGGGTCAGTGGGAAACGACTGGGTTGTAGCTGCATGGGCGGTTGTGTGCTCTCAGGTCATCGGGATATGGTATATGGGTGAAGAGGAATCCGACGAGGACTTGATTGCACACAACCTCCCATCCGAACAACCCGTCTCGCTATCCCAATCGCGTAGCACTCTAGCCCTTGCAAGTTTTTTGATACTACTCGCAGCCCCTTCCTTTTTCCTTAGTGATTTCCCTCTCCCCGTCGTACCACCGGATACCACCCCGCTCAGCGTAGGGTGTGTCCTACCTCCATTTCACCGGTACAAACACCACAGTCTCACTCTCGACCACTACATTGCAGAGAGCCAGAAATTGACGAGTTCTGCGAAAGTCCTTCTATGGCCGGAAGGCGCGGTGACATTCAATACGGAAGATGAAAAGAAAGAAGGCATAGCCAAAGTTCAAAAGCTCATCACTGGTTCCGTTGTTGGTATGTCATTCGAAGAGATCATCAGTAAACCAGACAATACCAGTGGGAGACGTACTGGCTTAGCCATCGTATCTCGTTCATCTCCGTCGCCGCTACTTGTCTACTACAAGCGACATCTCGTTCCTAGTGCGTAATCGATTATGGACTCGGCTGCACGTCGCTCATTAACACCTTTCAGTCGCAGAATCGTTCTCGCTTTCCCACTCAACGACACCACCAAGCATCGTTACGCTGGATTTGGCGCACCCGAAGGAGGTAAATAAGACTCAGTGGGCACCAGGACCAAACTACACGCGTCCCATCCCTTTGTCTGCTTCAATCTGCCTCGATTTCGCCGACCCTTTCCCATTTGCCGACCTCAAGTCGAAACCGGCTCTGATCTTAGCACCTGCACGGACATGGGATATATCTGTTGGACATGCAATGTGGCAGCAAGCGCGGCAGCGCGCACAAGAACTCGGGACTACGATCCTCTGGTGTGATGGCGGCGACGGAGGTGTCAGTGGTGTTGCAGGAGGAGGCTTCCACGATTTCATGCAAGTTGGGCATGGGTCATGGGTGAGAGCAATTGGCATTCAGTATCCCTTCAATGAGCGCCGGACCCCGCATTCCTATATGGGGGGCTTTGTGATCCTCGTCTTCTGGGCTTTGGTTCTCGGAAACTCTGCCAGTGAACGTGTATTTTTGTTCCGGAAGGACAAACTTGACGTCGAGGATATCGTTCGACGTGTTCGAGGCGCTTTTGGCAGGCAGACCCGACCGGTAGAAGAAGCCAGGAATTTATTGGATTGAAATTGTCAGTTTTGTATGTACCGTATTACGTATAGTATTAGTCGTGCTTGAGCGAATTATGTACAACTTTTGTACGCTTTTTGATAAGATTGCCTCAAGGCTGCGACACGAGGCGCCTGCGCCGACATCCACGCCCCTTCCGTGCCTCCACAGCACACTGTGCCCGTTCATAAATCTTCGGCTCGTCCATCTCCCTTTCCCTTGCAAGTTCATATCGACTTGCCTGAGGCCCAACGTCTTCATCGAGGAAACTTCTGCAGTCGAGATTTGCCCGTAGCCTCCGTGGCTCCCTACGCAGCTCGACTCGTATCAAGCCTTCTGCAGTTTTTGCCTGGACTCGCCGGAAGGCGTCCACAGATTTTACACCTGCGGAGAGCGACTGGATAGACGACTACGAGTTCATATCGCACGACGATCTTCCTATCCAGCTTGATAATCACCGAAATCCAAGGAGTCCGCCACAGTCTTTGGCATCATCCCATCCCATATCGCCCTCCACCTCCGCCTCCAGTTCTTCCCCGTCGAGTTCTCTCGCACATACTGATACCACTCATCCCCCACCTCTTCTCGGAAAAACCAGGTCTCGTATCGTACTTGCCGACCTTACCCTTGATTTTCCACAACCTCCCACATACATCCCTACTCCTACTGATTCAGCTCGCTACTTTTTGGGAAGGAAAGTCGAAGACTGTAGCGCAAACCCCACGCTTAGCCCGACTTCACTGCACGACAACGCTCTTCCCCAGTTGCTCACCACACCAGACAACGCAACAGATCGTTCACTTTCGAATCGTACTCTTGTTATATCATCATCTGCCATCGGCATTCCCGTTCTAGTGGATCGTATAAAGGCTCTTACTAGGCTCATTCGCACATCGCTTGAGAAACCTACGGTCACCGAATCTTCGTCTTCGTCATTTTTTGCGAGACTCACAAACCTCAAACGCATATCGAGTCGAGGTCCTCAGAATAGACAAGGACCTCCTCTGCAACCCATCAGCGATCCGTACTTGGTCCCTTTAATCTCGAACTGTTACAAATACGAACGTGTCCATCCCTTTGACCTCACCGAATCACCTTCGTCTTCCTCACATTCCATTGCCACACCTTCTGCCCGTACATCTTTTATACCTCCCTCTCCGTCTTGGTTAAGCCGTAACGTTCAGGATTTCCCGTCGTCCGACTTTTCCACAGACGTTACAGCACTAAAATCCTTTGACGTCACCGGAGGCTTACCAGAATCTTCCAGAACCTATCACCCAGCGGAAGAGAAGAATCGTTTTTCGCAGGTTCGTTCCAATACTTTGGCACTTTCATGGGCATCTGACAAGCCACAGTGTTTCCCATCTCAGTCGGTAGCCAGCATAAATTACAAGTCCCAGCTATCACACGCTAATCCCGAACGATTACCCCACTTCATTTGCAAGCCACCGATATCTCTTCGGATTACCCATCTCCCTAGCCTATTCGGACCTTCATTGCCCTTTGAACGCGAACCAGATCTGACTCCTTTGCCCGAGAATATTTACACCCCAGTTCTCGAAAAACCGGACACCTTACTATCAGACATGGATTACCCTGGAAAACGAATAGATGTTGTGGATGTGGGTGGTGATGTAGACTATTCCGGCGTTAAGTGGTTTCAGGATGCGCCACGCAGGCCTCAAGCCCAAGTATGTCCAATAGTATATACTTCTCCTTGCAAAAACCTGACTGCCTTTCCAAGTCCTCATCAGCTCCGCCGCAATCAGAATACATACCTGCTCCTGATGTTATTCAAATGAACAATGCCTTTGAGTATGCTCTCAGCTCGGCACCAAGCGTCCTCTATGCACAATTCAAACAATATGGCCAAGTAAGCTGTCCTCATTACTTCCCCTTTTCTCTTCTGGGTGCTGATCATACCCATGAGTAGTTAGGTGTTCTGGCTTGGTGTTCAGAGTTCGGGGAGTTGATCGATGGGCTGAAGGACCTCGGAATTCACGGCAACATGTTCGTCACAACTCGAACACAGGCTCTGGCAACTTGCTCAGCTCTGCTGAAGCTCGACCTCCAGATCGAAATGCAGATCATCGTTATATTCCTTTCAGGTCAAATTTCTCGCCTTCGGCGGTTTTTGGATGGTGATCGGGTTTGGGATGACTATCCAATACCACAGTTCCCACTGCCTCAAGGGGAGGTTGTTGGGACTCGCTAAGCTTTTGCTCTCGTGTTCTCCGTTTCTTTTTCAATATCATGTAGCATTAATTAATCTGGCTTGTATTTCGGCATGAATAAGGATCCACCTTCACACTTGGAATGAATGAATCGATAAGTAGCTGGTACTAATGAATCTGGAACCGATGTAGAAGGTAATACGTTGTAGAAAGTACATGATAGGTGGTATACTTAAGCCTGAATAAATTGCGACGTGGGTCTTCCTCCATACAGGTCCTTCCATGATAAATAATGAGGCATCCAGGGCGAGTTCAGTGTAAAGTAGTAACACCAGTGTATGTAGTCCAATAGTCAGTAGGCCGCCGATTGCTATCAAGCAACGGCGGTAGTTCGTAAGAAGAGGCTCTTGGAGGATCGGGAAGTGGGTTGGCAAGGGGCGAGTATATTGAAGACGTCAATGATTTCTGCTCTGACATAGAGTCAGAATTGAACCGTTGATGAGTGTAGTTATTATGCGAGGATGTGAGTTGTCGAGACATGCTATGAATGGAGGCCGGTGAAGCATAGATTATAGGAGGAGGAGCTGCTGGCATTGAGTGGTAAATCGAATGTTGATCTTGAAATGGGGTTTGCACAACGAAGGCAGTGTGACTTGAACCATGAATTGCACCATGAGGATCTGTGGTAGTGATGGCTCCCATCAAGGGAGTGCTTCCAGACGGAATTGTGGTATATCCATTGCTTTCATTGCCATGCATGCTGCGGGCCTTCCAAAGGCGCTCCATTTCCCAAGATTCCTTGGCTCTCATGGCATTCATATCGGCTGCAGATGGGAGTTCTGATGTTGGTCGAGCAGATATCGATGGGTGTCGCTCTAAGGGATGAGAAAGTGGTGCGCCTGGCGTTGGAGGAGGCGGTGCAGGCTGGGGTTTATTGACATTGAGTGCGGCCGATGGAACTTCAAACTGTCTCCACTCTGATCTTCGCTCTCGATCCTCGCTTATTCTCCGGCTGCTTTTCCCTGGATCTTGATGCTCATAGTTTGCTTCACTTTGCCAGTCTGAACTCCCAATCGTTGCCATCGCGGTGGACGTGGACCCTTCTTCAGAATCATGTCGTTCACGTAGGTGGCTTCTTAAACGATCGTGGTGGTTGGTTCTATCATCGGGCTCTGCGTTGGACCTGCTTTCCCGTTTCCGTTCCCGTTTACTGGTCGAAGTCCGGTCGTTAGATTCTCTGTTCTTTTTGTCCCTGGGCTCTCTGTCCTTTCTATTCTTGTGTTCCCTATCCTTCTTGTCTTTGGACTCTCGATCCTTGAATTCTCGTTTGGAATCCCGGACCCTGGAATCGCGATCCTCGGAATGATGACGATCCCTGGACTTGGATGACTTCTTGAGTTTTCCTTTGGCGTCGTGCGCTTCCACAACCTCCCACTGCTGACCACCAGCAACAATAGCCTCGTTTGTTTCATAGACGTGACCAGAAGGACTTCGAACAAGCCTAAATTTTTCGGTCTGACGGCTTGTCTGGCTCATAAGATGGGTCCCACTTGTATGTTTAGAATCCTGAGACCGCTTTGTGGGAAGAGGTGGCGGAGGAGCTTCTGGGGTCGCAGGCATTGGTGTATCGGCGGTGTAAGGCGTGGGCGGGTTGGCCAACATGGATGACGCTGAAAGCGGCGAGTAATCATAGGATTCTCCTCGATCGCCAGACTGTGTTGCAGGAAAAGGGACAGAGGACGATAAAGACGCAGGTTGGGTCTTGTCAGCAGTCAAGGGACCGGTCTGAGTTCTATCTGATGAGCGAGACATGCGTCGGTCAGCGGGCTGCAAAGAATGCTGTGAAAAAGATGCGACTGGCTGTGAAGAGGACGCGACTGGCTGCGACGGATGCTTGTTTAATTTCTCGGCAGGGTGATCAAAAGAGGTACGAGTTGCATAGCTGGCAACAGACAGAGCAGGGTGTAATGAGGGGACTTTCGGCTTCTCAGGGGGTGTTGGCGGTGAGGGTGCCCGCGAAAGAGTGGATGTTATTGTCGATGGATCGTAACGACTGCTTTTCATGGAAGTCGCAGGAAGAGGATTGTCAATTGTCAGTTTTTCTGGAGGATGCGTAATGGGCGAAACTTTAGGTAGTGAGGTTGAAGGTACCAGGATATCAGAGTGGATATGCTCGAATCTATCAGGTGGAAGAGGTAGCTCCCGTTGGGTAGGGGTGGTATCACTGGATCCTGGACTATCGGGATTCGCAATCGTGAGCCTGCCGATGGAAAACGGTGCTTCAAACGAGAATGACGAGGAGCGATCAGCCTCCTTCGGAGGGCCCTCGGGTTTCTTTGTGGAAGTATCGTCTATCGATGGCGGAGGAATACGTTTCATTGCATCGGAATGTGGTTTTTCAGGGGAAGATTGCCTATCCAAAGCGCCACCATAGGACAGAGGTTTATTCGTGGATACTTCACCTGAATTAACATGTTGCAAATCGTCCTCCCTTCCATTGGCTTTGGTATGGGCTGAGGTGGCTTTTCTCATTACGCTGAACTTTTTGACGAGACGACCAAGCATACTCCCTCGCTTTTCCTTCTTCGACAAAGTGGACTGCGCTGAGGATACGGGGGGTCCTGTGGGAGGTGCAATAGACATCCTTTTAGGTAATTCGGATGGCTGACGATTGTCAACTGAAGGGCCCGTTGCGGGCTCGACTGGAGATACTGGCAATGATTCAGCTTGTCGACTTGGATCCTGGGATGCACCAAATAGATTTCCAAGGGTTGGTGTACGACGCTTGCTAAGTTTTCTGGGTATATGAGCACCGGTATCGGGAGGTTGTAGGTGGACGGCAGATGTGGACTGTGACAAAGGAGACGGTATAATGGTTTTGCGCCTACTTTGGGCGGTCAAGCTTGAGCGTCGTGAGCGAGTGTGTGGTGTCTGGCAATAATAATCAAAGTCAGAATCGAGGTGTTTCGAAGACTAGCACTCACGTCCTGCACATCAATCGATATAGGTCCGTTCGTAAGTCCGACGTCATATGGGGAGTGGTGATGCCAGTTAGTGCCCCAAGGATCGGTTACGTCCAAGAGATCGACAGTGTCATGCGCCGTTTGAGAAGTTTTACGCGTCCTGGGCTTGCCATTCGCATCAACGACGCGTGTCTGTGAAGAATTCGGCGTTGGGATTGGGGTGTTAGAAGGCGTGATACTGGGCACTGGTATGTGTGTTGTATGCTCGAGGCGTTCTTGCGAGGTTGACGCCATTGGAGGAAAGGAAGGAGAAAAGACTGAGGGCGGGCGCGCAGCAGGAGTCTTCAAAGACGGGGGGAGGAGATGATGGTTCTTATACCAGCGCGGCCCGACAGGGTTGTGTATATGATATCTCACTTGGTGAGCCGGGAGCGGGATGACATCCCAAGCCTCCTTGTTGTACCATGCTGGCAACTCCTTCAAAGGGTCGGGTACAATTGACCGTGAGGAGTTCATCTGAGGAACCCAGTCAGACTTCTCCGACGGTTTGTCCTGAGACCCAATCTCCCTATCCTCCTCCGTCGTGTCTTCGGTGTCTAGACGATGTCGATGGGGTTTGTGCTCAGGCGGTGGAACGGGAGGTGCCGTCGATCGTTTAAGCGACAACTTGCGAGACCAAATTGACGTCCCAGAATTTGTCTTCGAACGTTTCGAGAATTTGCGTTCTACTATTTCCTTTCGTTCCATGTCTCTATAGAAGGCGGCGAGAGCGTCTGGCGATGCCACCTCAGAGTCTCTTCCTTGTGACTGAAGGGGAAGATGTTCAGGCAAAGCGACGGTCAATTCGAGTGACTTGGCTTGCACTTGCCTCCTCATACGGCTCTGCCGCATAGATAGGACTACGAACGTCGTCCATGCTGGTCAATCTGGACGAGTTTAGAGTCCTAGCTAGATAGAGGGCACAGGATATACAACACGAGGATGATGCGGGGGTTTTGGAAGTTTAGGTGCGTTGACTTGTTCCACGTGCACGACTATGTACGTTGACGTGCCAGTGTTACTGTAGGCCAGTGTATGTTCTTTGCCCCCTGCATCTATACCGATGTAACTACATCTTTTCCCTCAAGCCTCAAGCTCAAGTGTTCAGTTGAGTTTGCAGCAGCCTTCTTACCTTTGAATCCTGAAAGCCCTGGGATGCAAACTTCGATAATAGGCTTCCATCTCAACTTGCAGCACGTCCACCAGCGATATCATAACATGTCCATTTGCTGCAATATACGCCCAATTTCTTCGATTCACATTGCTGTACGACACTGCCTACGGATCTCAAGCATACATGATTAGTACATGCACAGTCTGGTTCAAGAAGTTCAACCAGACTAGCAGCTAACCCGTGCTTCGCACGGAGAGAAGCTTTCAGACATGAGTTCGAAGTGTGTGACTCTTGATGATTTT